>JAWWEP010060613.1:0-10022 GCA_035582995.1 Sycophila quercilanae | reverse complement strand
TCGAATTCGTATCTTAAAGTTTCGAAATTCGTTGTTTAAGAGTTCGAAGTGACCGTAACCAAACGTGTCGGTACTTTCCTGGAAGCTTATAGGCCTCGGGGAGAGCGCGTCGCGTCGTCTTTTTTTCCCCGTCGATCGACGCCTGCCTACGGCGCAGCCAGTTTCAGGGGTTAATTGGAGTGATAAAGCCGACGTCCGGGTTTTAACGGCGTATCATATTTCTTTTTGATCTTCGCGGATTGTGTCGTAATTATTTTGTGTCCACTCGTACCTCGTGTTTACGACTGAAATTTCTCGCCTGTTAAATAATTTTTTGTAAATAGTTTAATGTTTTAGTTAATAGTTTTGTAGTTAGTTTAAATATAGTGTTGCTCAGACTAAAATCATCACATCTTTTTTTTAGTTTTATATCTGGCGCCATCAATTTTGTTCATTCGTTGTATATTATATTGTAATAGACTGTTATATACACTGAAGAAAAGGTCAGTAATCATAACTAACGATTTTCTTGTTTTAACTCGTATTTGGTAGAAACAAATAAATTTTAGTTGAAACAAGTAAATATTAGTTAAAATAAGTAATGGTTAGTTATGAGTACTGAACTTTTTTCAAGTCCGCTTGATACATAATAAATAATTAAATAAATAAATCGTATCATACTAGAGTTTATTCAATCACGAGCGAGATCACGAGTCGTCTAAAACTAGTCGTTTCTGGAACACTCGTCCAGTCTCATTAGTTGCAGATCAGATTAGTTTATTTAAATCTCTGCGCTCTTTCATGGCTACATACTACTTTAGTTTACTTTTAGTTACATATAGTCGTAATTTATACTATTTTGTATTTATAGAGCTCTAAGCCCGTTCAATATGGTTGAAAATAAATACATAAATTGGTTTTAAAAAATCTTGTTCGTGAAGACTCGCTGTTTTCTTTGTTCGGTAACATTTTCAGAGTCACAGAGGAGCGTCGTGTAAAAAGTGTTACAACTTCTTGGCTGGGAAAAAGTTTCACGAGCGTTGCCTGCGCAAACCCTTTTCTTGTTTGCCTTCGTTGTGTACTACCATGCACGACCCGGTTTTTCTAGGCTGCGCGTTATTTTAGGCCAATGCATAGTCTGCCAGTCATCGATTTGCATCAATACTGGATTACGTTAATTTGAATTTTTTTTTCTATCAATCCGATGCGATTCGTAATACGCACATATGCTGAATATTTAAATTTAATTCAGTGGATATATACTATCTGCAAAATAAAGAACTTAGTGCTTATCATGCCGTGATTGTCCTTTACAGTTAAATACTTTTATATGCGGTATGGTATCTCACGAAATATGCTTTTTTTATTAATATGAGAGGTAATAAGGTACATTACAAAGCGATTTTATTATCGTCTTCATCTTATCTCTGAGTCACGCGAGATTGATATATAGTTACTCTGCTTATTGTGTAACTTTCGACTAAATCACTGAACTAACAAATCTCGAGTGAAATCATCCAACTTTTTCATGAAGCTTGAAGTATAATAAAAGACTCCTTATTAATTACTGCCATTAATTGTTTCTAATAAAACGAGTTTGTTCTGCTCGTTTGAATTGCCGATAACATCTCGAAATATTTTCTTAAAGGTCGTCAAGATTCGCGAAAATCACCTACACGAAATTGCGCAGTCGCGCTAAAGTGTCATACAAATAAAGGTTGAGAACGTGGCTAGTAATTCTATATCTCTATAAGGATTAAAAAAACGCTGCCAACTGCACTAGCACAATATTTTCTAATAGTAATAAATTGACAATTTGTAAATTTAAAAAAAAAAGAAAGAATAGCTTGCAAACCAAAACTAATGAATACACAACCTGTTTTCAAATTAACTTTCAATCAACATTTGACAAACAATTAAGTTTGGTAAAAAAATAACGTTCGAAATCAATTATTTATGATAAATGAACGTAAACCTTAAAAATGTATAAAGTTTAAATAAATAATAAAAAACACATTTTTTATGTCAGATCACATCGAATGTAAATTAAAATACAGTAGAAAATATAATAATTGCAAGAAAAAATATGAATTTCAAAATTTTCAAAAAGAACTAAAATAGCTCTAAAATCGAAACTATTCGGTAAAATTACTTTAAATTTATTGATAAATGACTTTAAATTGTGCGTAAAATTTAGGAATAATCCACTGTGTCGTTTAGAGGTCGAAAAGGAGGAACGACATACGTACGTACACCCTGGATAGTTGATTCTAGTGGAATTTTTTGAAAAAATGCACATGAAATTTTAGAATTTTTCATGCAACGCTGCATTGTTTCAAAAAATTCCATCAGAATTAACTATCACAAGGTGTAGGTACGTACATACATACAGAAAAGCATTTTTTGAAAAGTTCTTTGTTGGTCTTTCTAAATCCAAATAAGTGCTTTTGCGTCAAAATCTAAAGATCGAAACATTTTGGCGACGCAAAGCTTTCTCTATGAGAATGCAAAAATAAAAGGAAAGGGAAAGTCGGAGGCAACGAAAAGAAAGAAGAGATTCGCCCATCGTCATATATCCAGTTGTCAGGACCTCTTATCAGCATCAAAATATTCGAAGCGAGATCCGTCCTCATCCATTTCGTCCACGCTGACTTATAATGGCTGTTTTTCAGTGTCCTTTAAAATCTCCTTTTCATTTTAGCGAAGGAAAAAAATTAGGATACTTCGTGCGATTGCGTGTCCTATCCTTTTTTCTTTTCGTCTCAACAGCCAGTTGCAAGACGACTTATAATGTGACCGGCGTGAATTTTTCATCGCGAGCGCGCACTGCGCACTAGGGAGAGAGACGCATCGTGAATTTTTCAGAAGCGCGAAAAAAGGCGACGGTGACGGCGCATTGTGCACGATGCACCGAGGCAGCTCTATGCCTGCCCGGCTCGAGCCCGTAGACATAGTAGGGTCGCGAAAATTTTATGGACTTGTTGATAATTTTTGTTTTCAGCGTTGAAAAGAAAGGATGAACTTTTTTCGTACTCATAACTTTCTTGATCGATCTTGTCTTCTTCACATATTTTTCCCTGACTTTCCCTAACTTCTTAATAAGTTTAGTGACACTTGTCTCAAATAAATTCTTATGGAAAATTTTTTACATTAGCTTTTTTTTTATCTTTACTTTATTTTTTTTAATAACTTTTTAACAATTTATAGATGTTTAAAAGATAAGGTAAAGACAAAAACTTTTTTGCTAATTTAAAAAATGTTCTAAAAGAAGTTTTTTCATGTAAATGTACGTGTATCAGGGGCAGATGAAATCCTACGCGGACTCACACAGTTTTCTTTGATACCTAGCAAATTCCTGCCTTTTTCTACTTGGGCAGAGTCATTTTTACATTAACCTGTTTAGAACTGCAATCATCTTTTCTGGCGCATTGTTTAATTAATTAATTTACTTAACAATAAACTATCTATAAAATAAAATATTAGCAACAAAATAGAATATAATATATAAGCTAATCATACGACGTAATTGATAGACAGGTATTTTTAAAATCTAATTGTAGAAGATTTCATCGCAGCTGCAGGTACACTTTCTGGCAGCGTGTTCCAAGAACGTTTAATGTACTTTAAAGTGGAATAAGAACTAGAGTTATAGAGCAAGTAAGTTTTTCCTGCAGAGGCCTACGAAAACGTAAATTATATAGGACAATTCTCGCGCAACAAACATACCAGTGTACACAATAAAAAAAATTTAAATACAATTTTGTATGCCCACTTACAATCATGTTAGCATTGTTGAATACGTATCATTAATCGAAACAGTAAGGATATGCTACAGATTACTTTTAGAAGATATAAAAGAAAAACATTTATAACGATAACAATTATAAGTAGCTTAGTATTGTTGAATGAAAAAGGAAATTATGATAAATGCGCGAAGCGCGGAAGATTAACTTAGGAAATAAAAAAGAAAGAAGAAGAAAGATTTATTATGTAAAAGAATGCGGTACGTTAGTCCGTAAGAATTCTAAAAAAAATTAATAATGACAGAATTCAATTGTACGATGTCGTACAATATTTCAATATTGAAATCACTATTACCTGTTTATGCAGTACTACTTTATCGCTATAAAGACCTGCAATGATCTTTAAGAGTTCTAATTTAGTTATACCCTATTATTTAACTTTTAAACGTTTTATATAAAACTTGTTCTCTGCAAGTATTTCAAACATGATTCCCATAATTGCGGCCAGGGCGCCCCAAGAAACATAAACTTATTTATACTTGAAAAACCGCCTTTATAAGAATGTACCCGTGGCAACTATAGTATATACGACAAACTTAAGTTAAACGCACTGAGAGAATTAAATTGGACATTACCACGGTATTGTCGAAGAAAAAAGCGGGGCTGCGGCGGAAGTTTTTTCCGTGAGAGAAGAAAAGCATTAGGGGCGGTAAAAGCGTAAAGGAAAACGAGCAGATCTCGGCTCGCCTTTCACCGGCTGACCTCGACAACGAGGGAGGAGGAAGACTGGAGGAAGAGGGATCTTTCGTACCACGAGCGCGTACGAGTCGTTCGCCCTTTCGTAAGGTATATATAGCGGAGTCCGAATGCGAAGTGCAGATTTCCTGAAACCGCAAAACTCGCTTTAGTGTTACGGCTCGCGGGGCAGTTCGACATTTAAGAAGCCGCGTAAACTAAGTTCGCCCGCGACGTAATGACGGCCTCTTAAAGCCGCAACAATCACAGCCATCTATCCGCTACTCATATACGCTTCTTTTGAGATCACTTTTATTTCTCAGTGTAGAGAGGTATAACTTTATTTAGTTGCGACTAATTTTGACGATGGTCGGTGGTTTTATTACAAACTGAGCTGTTTTGTTAAAAATATTGACAATTTACTATGGACAAGATTTTTCATTTAACGATTTAATTATATAAGCTGCGTTTCAACTTTTATTGAGATTAGAGAGTGATCACTATTTTGAATTTTTTTATCGTTGTAATACATTTTTTGAGATTAGAAAATCTACCGTAACGGCATTTACTTTTTTATTATCACACTTATTTTATTTTTAAAAAAATGGAATTTAATTTTCTTTAATGCAAAATGCGTAATACAAAAAGCAAATGACTTATTTATAGGTAAAATAAATATTGCAGCATATAAAACTTAAAGTTTATTTCATTGATTTATGAATGAAATTATGAAACAAACAAAAATCAAATAAAAGTGAAATACTAAATATGCATCAGTTTGTTTTAAATTTTGGACCGGAAATGTATTTTTTAACCAATGCCATCATTTTTTAGTAGAGAGGATTCGATTACAATAAAGTATGGTTTTATTTTATTTTATTCTAATTTAAAAGAAACTGCCAATTGCTTTAGCCCTATACTTCACAGTGAAAAATATTCACTACAAAAATTTTATGAAAAAGGTAAAATTTATAAAAATTTTAAATGTAGCTAAATAAATTACGTAATTTTTAAAACATTTTCAATTTTTATTATCTTCAAAACGATTTTTAATTTACAGTAATTAAATATATGTAAAGTATAATGTACGTTATTTTTAATAAATGTAAAAATTTGTCTTTAAAACGAATTCAATTTGCTGCACGAGATATGAACAAAAAAAAAAGAAAAACATCGTGACAAAAAAGTCTTTAATTTAAAGTCTTATATAAAAAAAAGGTGCAAGTTTTCAAAAAGCTCACGTGCGAGATTCATAACGCATATGAGGGTGTCCGATTTTCTCGTCACTTTCCTCACAGTCCGAGGAAAGGGGATTCAGATAGCCGCGCGAGTATATTTGTGATGCGCTCGACGCGCGCCTCTGGTAATATTACACTTAGAATTTCATTCGGGTCCAGTCAGGAAGCGTGTCCGGCGGACGCGAATGCGCCTCCCTCCTGGCTTTATTCGCATCGTCGAGCGAGAAGTGAAAATTCCTTGAAAAAGTTTCTTCGAAGAATGACTGAAAGATTCTTCTCTGAATGGGAAAAATTCTAGGTGTAATGCACAATGTGCGCACTACTCCAAGTCCTATATCTCTGAAATGTGTACGAAATTTTTTGATTAATTTGTTACGTATAGAACAATAGAATAAAGTAAAATAGATTTTTATTGTGAAATGCGGTATATTAAAAAAAATTTATAATATCGCTTATAAATAGCAAACGAACCGTATAGTATCGCAGCCATTGTTAAGTATAAAGAAAAAGTACGTGCAATATTGTGAATATTGCATTTATTTGTGTTCCGTGCACACTTTATATGACTTTTTGAAAGACAAATTCCTTTGGCGTTGCTTGAAAAAACTACACGGAGAAAAATATCCCATTAAAAATTACTATAGTTTTACCTAAAGCGCAGACAAACTGGAACTATCAAAAAAATTAGTATAATAGCCAGCAAATTTTACTATAGTTGTACTAAATTTTACTATAGTTATATTAAATTTTACTATATTTACAGTAAAATTTGCTATTCATTATCGCAATTTTTTTGATAGTTCCAGTTCGTCCTCCCTTAAGTAAAACTATAGTAATTTTTAATGGAATATTTTTCTCCGTGTATACCCATCTAAATAGCTAGATAATAAAAAAATAATTTAAGATTCCATTGTAAATTTCCAGTGAAATGTTTGAGACTATTCATAAAATATTTCAATAGAAAAAAAGTCTGCCGAAGTCTTAAAGTGCCTTTTCCAGAAAATATATCAGTGCGGAGTTTCGGCTATCAGAGAAATATTTTATCGACCGCCTAAAACAGACACCATTTTTCACCGATATTTAACGTAATAAATTTTTAAAAAGCAAAAATTACAATATATTATGCAAAGAATTCAAAATCGTCGATATGACTATATAAAAGTAAGAGAAACGGGAGTCCTGAAGATACCTATAATAATAATATATTTCCTCGTATAAATCTTATAATAATATTCTTCGTAAGCGTTCCATTCACGAGATTATTTACACACATTTTACTGCGTAAAACGGCTATTTTGACCCCACCGCAGCTTTCCAAGGCTTACCATCTCAGCGCTAATGAGATTGGTTATCAGAAAAATTTATGACTCTCCATTACGGCGGCAACTGGTCAATAATAATCTTCCCCCGGCTGCTTGCGGGCGTCATCCCCGACGTTTATTCGCGCGGATAAGGAAAAAACAGGCGCGGCTTTGTTAGGCTCCGGCCAAAGTCCCATCGATTCATAAATCTCATCCCTTGCGTTCGCGATGAAATCAATCAGCGGAAGCCTCGCGCAAAAAAAAGCCAAAGCCTGAACAAAGAGCCTCGGTGCGGGAAAAATCTCGGTTTGCAGAAAACGAAGATATATCCGTCGGGTAAACAGTCACCGCTCGTTTAAGGAGCGACAGGCTCGAGTCCGGGATTAGGCAGCTGTTTGTTATCGACATACACATTCTTGCCAGATGTCCTCCCACCTACAGTGAATCCAGTGTGGGGGTTTCTTTCGTGTCGCGGAGGAATATTATATTTCACGCCTCGCCTATTTTTCGCTGCTTCTGCATTTGATGGCAATTTACCTCAGTTTTAAATAATAGTTATAAGAGCAAAAATTTCATTTTAAAATTTTATAAAGGTATTTTTTGTAAATAAGAAAAATCAGTATTATATAGTCAGTATTATATAAAATCAGTATTATATAATATTTAATAAAATGTTATTGGTTAAAAATCGTACGTAAGTAAGTTATTAAACAATCTTATATGCTAGACAGATTGAGGCACATTTCGATAGATTTGACACATGCAATTTATGTAAGGGAAAATACGTCAGTTTATTGTCTATCATTAATTTATTTAATAACCGGAATAATCCCTTTGTATAATTGTAAGTAAAAAACGCCGATTTTAATGATTACAAAAATATCCCATTTCTAGAATCGGAAATAGTACATTTCGATACAAGTGCGAGAATGTGATTTTGAGCCTCGTGTGACGTTTGCGCACGAGCGAAGCGAGTGCGAAAAGGTCACACGAGGCTAAAATCACCTCTAAATCTTTAAAAGTGTATAAAAATGCATTTTTTCCCAAAATGCACAAAAATGCATTTTTTCGCCTTACGGCCTCCCCGTGCCTTGCAGCTCCTCACGGGGTCGGTAACCGCCTAGGAATAGCAAAATTGGTTCCCACCCTCGTGGGCTGACGCCACAGAGTTGCACTGCCACCTCCGCATGAAGACGAGGCCACCGCGCAGCGCTATAAAATCCTCAACCCTACTAAAAAATTTCACATGTGAGAGCTCAAGTGAGATCTCAGGCGAGATCGCAGGTGATATTTCAGGTGAGATCGCACATGAGAAATTTTTTCAAAGATTAAAAATGATAAAATGTCTACAAAAGGTTTGATAGCATATGTTTTCCGATGTACTATCAAGATAGTAACTCCTGTTGGCGCACTTAAAGATGAGAAAGATCTGTATTATGGGAATTACAGTTACAGCGCAACTTTTATTTTAAAAATTGCATGAGATTTTGACGTGGCATGTCAGGTGAAGTCTCATGTGAGAAATCACGTGATTTCTTACCTGAGATTTTTTAGTAGGGAAATCCAAATATCCAAAATTTACTAACAAAATAATATATCTCGCTTCGATCCCACTCTCTCTTTATTCTATCCGCAACAAATACATTTAAAAGGGTTTCACTAGATTTTATATTTGTTGATTTAATTCAGTACTTTCAGTCATTTTTCTTTCATTCTTTCAATAAAAGATGTTATATTAACATAATATTGCAATTTTTTAAAGAAAAGATTATACTTTTGAATCTTTTCAAATGTAATCATGTGAGATCAAGATAATCACGTGAGATTTTGCTGTGACACTCATGTGATCCGCATGTAATTTTCATGTGATTATCACGTGATAGTCATATGATTTTCAAGAAATTTTTTTTTAATTTTTGTACTGTAATATTGTATTTCACGTCCCCAATACAATTTGTTACAATGGGCCACCGGGCTTATTTTTACTGCTCGAACTCCTGAAAATCGTCGCGAAAACCTACTCACTACGGTCCGAAAATTAAGAGCGCCAGGTGCTGATGCACCGCCCTGAAGGCCCGGCTCGGCTAGCTCGGCCTCATGGGGGAACGCCGACGCGTCGCGGCTGGGGTCGCCGACAACGGCAATGGCAGAATCGTCGTCTTCTCCGCTTCCGCTGGCACCGGGGCTAACCGCCGCCCTGTGGTCGCTGAAAAGGCTCGCCCGAACCACACACAAACAGGGAATAAGAGGGCACACGCACTCAAAATAATACTCACTACTTTTCTCTCAAAAATCACTCTCTGTAATTCCAAATCTCTGCCTGTTATACACGGGTATGGTGTGGTGTGGGTCGCGGTCGCGGTGTGCTCGCGGTCGCGGAATCGCGCGCGCGTGATCGCGGGTGCCCGAGCGCGTGCCGACGCCGTATCTCGGGGACTCCTTGCCGTCTCACCTTCAGGCTTCTGCAACACTCGAAACTACCACCTAACTACTCGCGTCACTTCGGATTTCCCTAACTCTCGGCGTTTTACGAAACTGGGGGTTGGCGTCGGCACTCGTGCGTCTACCTTGCAGCCCTGACGAAGTCTCGGCGTACAATCTCGTTCTCCGGTCTCCAAACTACTCGCGTGCGCGTCCCGATTCACAATCCCTCAAACTTCTCACGATCTCCGAACTCTGATCTCCTCGCGTGCGCGTCCCGTACCACAATGGCCGATCTCCTCTACGCGTCTCGTCGCGGAGCCTTCGTGCTCGTCGCGGTATATCGCTGTCCTTCTCGATCCTACGCGAGTACACCGCCGATCGGTGCTCGCGCAGGATCGGGAACTCGCGCGGAGGTTAGCGCGGTGCTGCCCTCCTAACAAAGCGCGGCGCGACGGCGGAACTAGCGCTCGCGCGGAGGCGCCAACTCATGTTTTACGGCGCGCGAAAGGACGGGCTGAGAGCCCCGGCGCGCGCGAGTCGGCCGTGTATCTTTGTCAGATACACGGCCGCTCGTATACGGCCTCGCGCTCCCCTCCGAACCG
>JAWWEP010060602.1:0-10023 GCA_035582995.1 Sycophila quercilanae | reverse complement strand
TTCATACTTTTCTACATAGTTTTTGGATTTACCCTCAAGTTCACGCGACGCGCCATAAGAAGCATAGCTTCAAAAAAGAGAAAAAGCCTTGGCCTTTAAGCTACCTTACGTAGATTTCCTGCTGGCGAGCGGTAGCTAGCATTTCACTGGACCATACAATAATTTCAGACTGGGATTCATCCTCCGGCTCGTTTTCGTATTCGCTTTCGCACTCGGAGCTCGCCGGCTTTTCGAGTATGCCAGCCTCGACTATCGCCGTTAATTTGTAGATTTTTTTCATGAGGGTCTCTAACAATTGAATGATCGACGATCGCGTTCTCTTGACGCCAGCCTGTAAAATGCTCGGCACTTGTACGTGCATTCTTCTTGTTAAACGTGAATTCTTTCATTCTTTTATTCTTCTGAAGATTAACATGAGAATGTATTAAACAATCTTACAGTCATCGATACCCTCGCCACCACGTTGGCAGTCGCGATTGAAGAGACGAATGCCGGCAACAATGAAAACCAGTTCCATCAATTGTTCTTCCTTCTCTTGCTTCGATAAACTAAAGTAGCGCGGAAGCTCCGAAGGTTGAAGTACGCTCTGCAAACCGATAGCCACTTCCCTTGTTACATGCCAAGGGATTTAGAATGAAATGTCAAAGTGAACTTAAAGAAGAATTCAATTGAAAAACAAGGCTTTACCTGAGAACCGCAGGAATTGTCGGATTTCCCAAGCCACTCAACAGCGTAATAATGACCAACATTTTTTGGTACAATACTTCGATTTCCCGAACGCTATCGATCTTATTCACATCGCTAATTTCTTTAACCAATGGCTCAGTTTTATTTGCTAAGCGATTTCTATGTTTTGTAATGATGCTTTCTAAACGGTTACAATTTAAAATTGCAATTTCTTACTAGTAGATTATAATTTAATTATAAATATTATCTCGCAGTAATAATTACCTCTGTTGCGGTAGTGTTTCATAAAATGAAATTGGAGTTTCAATGTAACGAGACTCGGCCTAGATTGATTCAGCAATTTTTCTATCACTGCGCAAATTAATTTTTCTTCGCTATTTGTGCCTTCTTCGCTCCGGTGCACTGAACTCAACGCCATAAGAGACACCTAAAAGAAGAAGTATAAGTAAGCAGATTCGATTGTTACTATATAGCGCTTTTTTCATTATTCCTTACCATGAATGCTACAAAGTCTACTGTAACTTCGATATTTTTCACTTTGCATTCTGTTGCTATTTCTTCTACTATATCGCAAAACGAGGTATCCATCTTTCAAAGTTAATACGAATGAGGAATAAACGAGTATGCTGATGCGTTTGAAGCATACCTCACGGAAACAATAAGTTTGATCGATAGTCACCTTACGCGCTCACTGCCTGTCGTTGTAGCTCGCCTGATCTAAATATAAGAAGCTCTTTTATTATTTCATCTCATTTTTTCCTTCTCTCTTTAGATAAACTTGTAAAAAGTACTGCAGAGAAATCTAAATCAATAAGCAAGATTTTTTCGATAAAAGGTTACTAATACACTATAAAAGGAGAAGCAATCCACGTATGTCCAACAAGGAGTTTTTGTATTCGTTAAAATTCGAAATTTTCACGCTC
Source organism: Sycophila quercilanae (assembly GCA_035582995.1). Lineage (NCBI taxonomy): Eukaryota > Metazoa > Arthropoda > Insecta > Hymenoptera > Eurytomidae > Sycophila > Sycophila quercilanae. The sequence continues at coordinate 8,413 of JAWWEP010060602.1, read as the reverse complement.
ACTGACATTGTAGAAGGAGGCTTTATAGGTTGCGCAGCAGTAGCACTAGCAATACAGAAGAAGCTTATAGAAGGGGCGCTAAGAGCACGCTCGAGTATACACACTGCAGTCAGTGTGACACTACACAGCAGGCTCGAGCGGCGGTCGGCAAATGATGACTCAAGTATAACTAGGCGCTGGCCGCCGCCTGCAGCGCTCCCGTAAAACCGATTCTCTCCTCAGTTTGACACGGATCGTTGCTCCGAGTGCGCAGCTGTGGTTGTCGCGAGTGTCAGTGTGAAAGTGCGCGCTTGCCGCGAAATAGCAGGAAAGAAAGGAAGGAAGTAGTGTACGATCCTAACCTCGGTGGCTCATTGTCCGGAGTCGTGGCGGTACACTTCGCTTAGGGAGCGACTTCGGCCATGCCTGGCAAAGTGTTGGCGTGAGGAGCGAGGTGTCCTCTCACCCCCCTCCAGTACCGAGATGATGCCTTTGCTACCTCTGCCACCGTCGTTGATGCCCCTGCTCTTGCTGCTCTTGCTGTTCGACGGCGTTGTCGACGGCTCCGGGGCACTCCACCCTGCCACCCGCGTCCAAGGTGAGTCATCCAAGAGAAAGGCGCCACAGCTGACGAGTACGACTCTCGTTTGTCTCTTTATCGACACATTCACGCACGGCACGCTTCTCTTTCTTTCTATTATCTTTATTATTAATATTATACTAGAGAATTCGGCGCGCTACGCGCGCCTTAGTTAATATTATAATTGTACTAATTATATTCATTATATGCATTTATACAACATTAAAATTCATTTATTTGCAGCATCGAAATAGCACTTATTTATTAGCTGGACCCTACCATACAGACTTCTAAATCGATAAACATTTATCATTATATTTCATTAACGACCTTGATCTTCTTTTATAAAGCGATTATCAAATAATAACTAGTCTAAACATTATTTTTTATTTTCTTGCTTTTGCAATATATTTTTTTAATTAAACTATAAGTATATAATATATGATTATAAAATAAAATAGTTTCATTTTTTACAACCATGCTTGGTATGCCACAGTTTTTGATAATTAAATAATTGGGTTTAGCCATTCGCTTAATGTTACTTTATACTAAAATTTCTTTATTCTTTAATATATCTTCATTATAATAAGGTTTTTATAAGATTCTCAAATGAACGCACTTATGAAAGTTTGTTCTCGCTTATTAACCCATGACTGTAGACATCCACATTTGCTCGCTCATCACTTGCATGCATTAAGGCTTTAGTAGAGTTTAACTGAAATTTTAATATACATGCTTTTTTAAAGGATAAAAATTTAAGATCTTTGAAATTCTATCTCAGTATTAATTTTCAAACTATTGTTATATCAAATCCTAATTTTGATACTTATATAGTAGGTTCTGTACTTATTTGATAACAGATGTAAAAGCATCAAGGTGGTTTCCTAATATTTTCAATAATAAAAATTAAATATAATAAAATATCTTAGCTGTTTAAGAAAAATCCAAGTAACTTAAAATTAGAAAGAAATTGCTGTTGCTCTTATTAGGTTTCATCGAGTACAAGTACCGTAAATTTACACAGGAACTACAAGAATATTATAACAAAATTATAAAAACACACAAAAAATAAAAATCAATGAAGTGATAAACAAAAAATGATATATCTGTCAAAAATCTACAACTTCTTTATAGCTAATATATTTCAAAGTATTAAAAATATACTTGTGAGAAATATGTTGAAATATCCTGTAAATGTTATAATTAGTTTATAAAGAAATGGATTATCGAATTCAAAAGAATGCCATTTAATTACAAAAAAATTTATTGATGAGAGATCAGAATCACTTTTTTAACCGTGCTCATTTCCTTTAAGCATCATACTTTACCAATTCCATTTGAAAGTAAATTATCCGAACCTCTGTAAAAAGGATAATATGGTTGTTCAATATGAACGTTCAATATGAGTAGATATGGACTACTTTATTTCCTGTATGTAAAACATATATTTTCATTGTGATAATAGGATAGGATTAAGTAAAAATAGGATTAAGTAAAATAAAAGTAAGTTTCATTTGCTTTGAAAAGTAAAGTAATTTGTTAATAATATATTCAAAAATAATGCATTTGAAAAAAAGAACTTTTTCCTTACAATTGCACCACTGTATATTGAAATCATTTCAGTTTACTTTTTGACAAGGCCCGTGTTCCACTTCGTCCTAAAATTAAACAGGGTGTTCTTTATTTTAAAAGTTTCAAGCACAGTTCAATTTAAAAAGATATTCTAATTTATAATTGTGAATGAAGAGCAGAAAAATGTGAACGACAGTAGCTTCGAGAACCGGAAGAGAGTTTGTTATCGGGCACCGAAGGCGGCACATTCTGGCTAGCAGTCAATGTGCCTCAAACAGCCTAGCGATCATCGCGTTGATTTATTCGGCAACTCGGGAATCATTCTGTGGAATGAAAAGAGAGGCAGAAAATTTCCAGTCTGACAGGATTCACTGAACGTGGCCCGGAAGTTAGTAGGCGTGTTCCTCCTCTTGAAATATTATATTCGCATTAAGTGTGCTGCGAAAAGTTTGGCCGTATTTATTACAGGTATCGACAATTTTTTTTTAAATTACACTTCTTTAATAATATTAATTTATTTCAAAATTCATTTAAATAACCCTTTAAAATCTAACGATGCAATAAAAGAAATGAAAAATCATTAAATCTATAACGATGCAACAAAAGAAAAAAATTTTTTAATTCAATTCATATTTGTAATATGAGATAACAGAGTGCCAATACAGGCAATTGAATTCTTTTATAGAATAGTCAATTAATTTATATTTAAAAAAACTAACAACGGTAAATTCCTTGTGCCAGAATACTTTATTTAATTTTTAATAATATTTATTATTATTAATATTTCATCTGAAAATCCTTAAGGTAAATCGCACCCTAGATATATACAGTAAAGTTTATTTAATCTTATTAATTATTTTTTCGAGTTTTTTTAATAGTTTATTTGGTGTTAGGTAAAAGATTCAGAACTTAACTTTAACTTCGGAAATGTTAGCCTCTGCTAATTCAACGAAATCGGACGATTCATTCGAACATGTAGTAGCATCATTTTCTCCGTAATCCAAACAATTCGGTTGATTGGAATCGTTAAATATTCATGTAGCGAAGGCTGTTTACAAAAAAATTCCTTAGTCGCGTGAAAATATGCAACCGGCGAAAGAAAACTATGGAGAAAAGAATTTTAAAAAGAAAAAATACTTAAAAAAACATATAAATATCGAAATTGTCATGTAATCAATGTTGCCATTCTCCAATTTAAGAACAATAATTTTAGTAAAAAAGTAATCAGCAAGCAATTTTTGACTTATGCTTTCGAGTTTAAATATCCATGTGTAAAATTCTTGCAGGAATCATTTACAGTGTTATCCTTTTTTGCTTGTATATGTAACTTTTTATATTATTTCCTTGAGTACTTGACTAACGATTCGCGAGAAGGAAACTGCAACTGTAACGATCGGTGCCAATTACATAAATTGTTGAATTGCGCTTGAATTACATCCGGTACTTGCGAGACTTTTGTCTTGCAGTGCTTGTAAAATATCACGAATCAAAGCTTTTATTAAGGAAGTTTAGTTTAAAACCAAAAGTTTAATATGAAAATTCAATGGGTTTTGCCTCCTTCTAAGAATCTTTGCAATTGTAGAAAAAAGTTTTATAAAAATACGCTGACAGCGTGTTTTGAAGCTCTTTCTCGCGACGTGTCTGTATGTGAGTTGTTTAACACCTGTATAGTTCAGAATCTAGTATACGAATTTTAGTGAGTCAGGGATAATTTTTATTACTTGTCTTGTACAATAATGGGAAAAATCCACTTTTTGTTTTATGCTGATGGTTCTATTTTCAGGAAGTAGTTTTTCATACTTATTAAACAGGTATACCTAACGTTTAAATATTATAAAAAAAAAGCTTATATAGAAATGAAATTCCGTTTGATTAATTTTTTTGTTTTTAATAAATCGGAAGAGTTATATTTTTTTACATGAATTAAAGAACACAAAATGAATTGATAAACGACCAATTTTTAGTTTTCAGTCGATGCTGGTAGTATTCTAAAAATAGTTAAAATCATATCCAACCCTACAAATTGTGAGAACCACTGCACACGGTAGTATCGTTCAAAGCTGCAACCAGATCTAAATCTATTCCCGGACACACCAACAATGGACTACAGTTTTAACTGCGACCTACGTCGTCTGTAATGTCGGCGACCGAAACGAAGTAGTAATTGCGGGCGGTGGTTTCTTTAGGATTTATTAAATATTATTTTAAAAATCAGTTATTCGATAAAATATAACATTAATTATAAGTGCAAATCTGCTTCTTTACAGTTCAATTTGAATTATAAGTAATTTTAGAAAATATTTTAAAAAATATTTATGTAAATATTAATAGTTACCTATTTAAAACAAGTAAATTTTTTTTTAATTTTTACTAAGATTTAACATCACGAAGTAAGTATTAGTAAGTTACCCGATTAGGTTGTGTATAATATAGTCTCATGTTTAGTTTTTTTCTAACAGTCATTTTGCAGTATATTCCAAAATTGTTATGAATACATAAACGAGATCGATTTGCGTTTGATCAATTGACCACATAAACTTTGCACAGGTAGTTATAGAAACGGATCTAGGAAACATTTTACATAATAGTGCGAAAAAATTTTTCATCGTTTTAACAAAAGCCTCTTCTAACTAGAGGCACAAGGTAAAACAGTGCGTATATGTTGATGCAGTTAAAATGCGTTAACCTCTGCGTCGCTAAAAATAAATTCAGCTCCTCTCAAACGAGCTTTCCTCAAGCACTCTTACTATCGCTCTTTTCACTTGTTTTCGATTTGGTAGCTAAAAACTTTTCGTGTTTAAGCCCTGACTGGGTAAGTTTTAAAAATTAATACAATTTTCTTACTTGGAATTAATATAATTTTCTTGGAATTGATATAACATTCTTACTTTAAATTAATATAATTTTCTTAGAGTATCACATAAAATTTAGATTTCAACTCTGAAAACGTACGACGCAATAGTTCTAATATCAAAAGTTATTTTTCTCTCTGTCTTGTTCTATTATTTGATAATAATTCAGCTTTCTTAAGCTTAAGTCCACCAAAAAAAGCAAGCAAAAAGATCAGCCATTCTGTAGGCTTTACGTTTAGTCTTACCATCGAAAACTATACAAAATTTGATTAAAAAATATTAGTAAAAAATTTTGATTGAGAAAATATTAGTAAACTCTCCTTTCTTTCTTTTTTTCCTCTTTCCTTTCGCTACTCATCTTTCACTGTACATTCTTAAAGTGTAAAGTAATAAATTGTTGCTTTTTCCTCTTTTTCGTTTGTCTTATCGTTGCGTTCTCTGAGTATTGCAGGAACTAAGTCCATGAAGCCAAATAACACTCTCCTGCTTAGTAATTTTATTTAATAGCTTATTAGCGTTACACGTGTCATTTATTAAAATAGTATATTTGCAATAAGGCAACTGATGGCGATGATCTATAGAATCATTTATTTTAATCGCTTTATCAACAAGTCTCTGAGAGAGCAAAAAATACTTATATAAAGAAGAAGTAGATAATAAAGAACGTTCACCTCTATATACTTGCTCGATTTTCCATTATTTTCTTTTTAAGATTGATCTTGCAAATATAATTTTACAGGATAAAAATAAAAGTCAAGCGTCATAAAAGATGAATGTTCTCTTCTATTTTCTTGTCTCCTCCTTATCTTTCGCTTGTATAGGAAGGTTCTAAAGAAAGCGTATTCTTTAAGCTACAGTAATGTATATAAACTCGACGATAGAAGAAACCGGCTAAAGATACGTTATCCCGGTCTTGAAGCAAGCTTCAGATAAGTCATTATATAGGTCTTTGTTCAGAAAAAGCGCCGCTTTCAATAAAACTATAATTCTCATGATTTTTTGTACACAACAAATTATTCAGTCGCAGTCTCTACTGCATTCGAGCTCGTCAATGTCGAAATTTTAAATTATGCAGTTTGATGTAAGCAATTGTACTGAACAAATTTATTTAAATACAATCAAAAAATTGGTTTCATGCGTTTGCGAAATTATTTTATGAATTAAACAACTGAGTAAAAATGTATGAAAATTATTAAATAATGTAATGTTAATGAACTCGCATTTAATGTAGACAAAGTAATTAGTTAGAATTCAGCTGCTTAAGAATGTATTAAATCGATAATTAATATTTGTTACGAAATGAATCATTTTCATAACGACAGGTTTTCTGGTTTTCTTTAGTAGCTATAATATAGTGATGGATGATATTCACTCGATGAATTTATGTGTAGGTGGGTGTACGAAGACTCGCTAAGGAGTTGACTCAGTTCCCAGGAGGTGGCTCATACATATGTCATCAATACCGGGCGACTTTAACAATAACGTTCTTGTGCCGGATGCAAGTGAGCATTGAGAGCTGCTCTCGTGTGGGAAGCTTCTTTTTTCCGTTACGCAAAGAGACGTTTCGCGAAGATGAAAAAAATTTGTGACAGGATGTTTTCTCGATACTTTTTTTTTTTTTTTTTTTTTAATAGAACTTTTCTTCTCGACCCTTTTTATAAGATTGGTCTCTCACTCTCTCTGCCACTTTGTGGGCGTGCTGCGACGATCGATCTTAATTGGTTAATAAGCCTTAAAGCGCTCTTCGTAAAAGCGAGCGACGGCAGTACTGCTAAGGCTTGGTACCTCCATTCCTTTCAGTCTATTCAGTAGCAGCAATTTAGTCTTTCTTTCAAATGAGATTAGCTTATTTTTTCATAAAATTTTACATAATATACACAATACGTATAAACATACTTGTCATATGATGGCACAAATCTTTTTTATTTTGTTTTAAATGTCAGTCTAAACTAAATATATACTCCTATTTATTTACATTATAAGTACTAACATATGTAAATTATTCAAAATATCAGAACCTATATAAAAGAAACGAATGTACGGGATATATTTATTGCCTTATATAAAATATGATATAATTAATTGTATTTTTACTTTAACACTTTAATTGTTTTATTTTGGTCTTCTTTTCTCTTAATCTTTCCTCTTCGTTGATATTTCTATAACTATTTCTTAAATGAACATGCGTCTGTGATGTTAATCGCACATAAAATCCATTGTTAAACCTTCATATTTAACCCTCATTAATCCCTTAGCTTACGTGCACGCTGCTCTTCTGCTCTTGCTGATTACAGCTTGAATAAGTCACATTAAATCGATTAACTGTCATTGTTGTTGTGTTGTCGACCTTTTAATAATTATTTATTGTGGCTATCGAATTTTGCATGAAATTTTTTGGCTGTAACAAAGTAAAGTTAAAGAGAAAATGGAGTAAAAATAGCAATATATATAATAGTACATTGTGCTTGTGCAACTATTGTAGGGGGAAGTTGGCTTGTTCTTAGAGAGCTTAATGAAATTGAGTAGAAACTATTTCACAATACCGAGAACTTGTGGCGAAAAATTTGTAAATCGAATGTGTCACGAATTTCTGTATTTTAATCAACTTTTCACATTATGATTAAACGAGAGAATATTTTAAGGAATGAGTGTTTCATCTCTGGGGAAAACCTAATGCCTATCTTTGACATTTTGCAATTCCATTATCTTCTAAGTAGTTAATAAATGGATTCAGTTGCTATTAGGGAATTGTGAGGGATGATGAAAACGTCCATTGTAAAACATAATAAAGTAGTAATAATTGGTCATTCAATTTTTCCTAAAAACGGATTTGTAAAAACACTTTTTCCTATTCGAATTTGCAAAGTGTTTTGTCCAACTAGTGCATATGTCTCAAATCGTGTAAAAAAATTAGGAAACTTTTTTTACGTTTTAGCTAACACGATGCGGCATTTGCGTCATGAAAGGATAAAAAATAAAATCATTGAGTCTTCATGCAGAGCTGCTCAAAGAGCAAAAACTTTTAATTTAATCTTTTCCTACATCCGTACGTTAATGGCAGATAAAAAGATAAAATAAAATTTTATACGTCACGACTTCATCCGCATTCCTTTTCTAATGGAGAAACATCTGGTTGCCGTCGTATTTTTTTACGTAGTCCGTCCGTAGATTTGCCTTTACAATACATCATAAGGGAGTATGAGGCTGACTGAGAAAGTCAAAACAACGAGATAATACGCGAACACGAATGTTGCCCTGTGGCATAACTAATATATGTACCAATAAAACACAATAAAAAAAATATTTATACGGTTTATTTAGGTTTTTGCACCCGTAATTTACGATAAAACATTATCCCTTTATAAAAAATGCATGGGCTTTTCATTGTAGTCAGTATTTCTCGTGTTGTGATTGGTCAAGCGATAGTTGT
>JAWWEP010060580.1:0-10026 GCA_035582995.1 Sycophila quercilanae | reverse complement strand
CGTGAGAGAGTGTTGGTATAGTCAGTTGCCTATAGGCGTCTACCTATAAGTAATGCGTGTGAGAGTGGGGGAAGACCTCCGCGCCGGACTGCGGCGCTGCACGGCTCATTATTAGCTGTACGCCATTTCGACAGTGTAGACGTTTTTCAGGACGCTTAAATAAATTCGCTCGTTACACAAAACCAAGTGCTTTTATTTCTCGCTCACCTCATTCCCAACACCTTTAATTTCTCAAATCATACATTCATCTTAAATATTTGTTGATAATCAATTTTTCCTCGGTTGCTGAAACCATAAATCATGAGGTATTATTTATACAAAGAATAGAAGAGGGTCATTTTTTTAGAATAGCAGCCTTGATTCCAAATATATCAGTATCAATTTTAACAGTAGGAAAACAGCCCGGCGGAGTTGTCGAGTCTCTGTCCACTAAACACGTATCAACTAAGATAGATGTACCTGTACCCATACTGGTACAATCAATAGAAGAGGATATTTGTTTTGGAATATCATCCTTTATTCTAAATATATCAGTAGTAGAGATATTAACAGTAGGAAAACAGCCAGACTGAAAACAGCCCAAACAGTCCGACGGCTTGATTTTGTGATCACTTTTGGGAATCGAATCTGAGATAGGCATCTTTCAAGCTAGAATTGTTTAACGAAAATTGTATTTATTTTATGATATGATGCTTATAAATTTTGAACTTTTGACCGCAGTGAAAATTTTCACGTAAAAAAGAAAAATTTCGTGCAAATAACTTTCGCGATTTAATAAAAAAAAGTTCACTCAGATAAAAGAGGAATAATCGCTAAATATCTGCTGCGACGATAAATTATTCTCAATAACGTTCTGCCTTCGCTGCTCGGATGGCTTTTGTCTCGTCTATTTATTTGTCCCTGCAGCGCTATTCCTTTATCTCTTCTTATTAGTACAAAACTATGCAAAAAAGATACTACTGCACGGGTTGAAAGCCCAGAAATGAATACTCGCCTTGTTCATTTCTCCGGCTTATAATCCCCTCTTCTACGTCGCAACTATAGCATATCGGAATTGGTCGATGGAAATCAGGCAATGAAGAAAGCGTGCTTGGTACATCATGCAATTCGGTAAAGTCCAAAATTCTCATGTGAATCACAGGATAAAGGACGATTCACATTTGCCTGCTCTCGATCGATTTGAACTCTTTTAATACGTACTTTTAAAATCGCAATAAGAGCCTGAAAAATCGCATGTATTTTTCTTACGACTTTACCGTTTAAGGGGTACATTCTGGAAAAAGATAAAGAATAGTTCTCTGCTGGTGACATAGAGCTTTCTTTCGTGTAACATTGTTACTTCTGCGTTGTGTATCTACACACATAGTCACGTGACGCTCAGTTTCTTTTTTTAAATTGCGATCGTGTGATCTCCGTCGACCAATTGCGGCAACAGGCATCTGATGAGTAACACAGAGTATATAAGCTGATGAAATTGATGAAGCGAACACTTGCTTCTGGATTTTGAACTGCGGTGGGATCTTCTTTGCATACTTATTAATCATACCAGACAAAGGAATAACACGAGGGGCGAATAGGCTAGAAAGTTGAGGACTTCACGGTGACCAATTCAAGTGCGAGAACAAAGACTGTCTGAGTGATATCAGAAGAGATACAGTGAGTATCCTCTTTAGTTTGAGCGATAAGTCGTTACTCTTGCCGAAATTCGAAAATCTCTTTTAAGTGCACTATTAAAAATTTTATGTTTTGTATCTTTTAATATAAAAGGTTGCACAAAAATATTAGTTTAATATACGCTTTTCTTTGTGTTCTCTTATCTCCATGCAGAATAATAATTAGTACACAAAAATTGCGGGATTGTTCTTTTATAAACACAAAAATAGTGTTCCCTTTGAGGCGGTCCGATTCTAAACATTATTTTAATATACATTCAGAATTGAACAGATTTTTAATAGTGTAAGAGTTGTAGAGATTTTCTGGTATAATCATTATGAAGCTTTTAATATAAACGTTTTTACTGCAGCCAACTGGATCGTTAAAAATAAACGCAACTAATTCCGTTAAATGATTTCAGTTGGAAAAATGTCTTTAGATTGGATGCCATTCGTATCGCAAGGTAAAGCCGCATTTCAATTAATTTGTGGCGATGTAGAGGGTGCCAAAGAAACAGCTAAAAATTTTGTGCAAGAATGTCCGGGAGTTTCGCAAGTAACTTCTACAGTCCAGTTTGTAGCAGGAGATACGGACGGCGCTATAGAGACGCAAAAACGTTGCTTTAAGGTCGTAAACAACTTGGCAGATGCATTTCCGCCGATTGGCTATCCAAAGGGTGAGTATCAGTATCCAGTAGTATTGGCTGCATGTACTTGCGTGTTAAATGATAAAGTGTAATATAGTTTTTATTTTTAGGCCTTATCCATTATGCAGTTGGAGATAAGGAAGGTGGAAATCGAGCGATGAAATCTGCCACTCGAAGTACAGTAGTGCTCGGTGCTACTGCGGCGACAGGAGGTTTTTCGTTATGCAGATTAATTATTTATTGTTTTTAATATGATGCATTTCGGTTCACTTAAACGTAGAATATAATATAAGCGACTTCGGCAAAAAGTCATAATATCATTTTTTATGTTTTCAAGCAATGAATTTGTAATTATTTCGATTTTGTATATCTGCAAGGTTGCAGGTGAGCCCTTTTATGTTTACGCCGGAATTTTTTCTTGCAACCTTTTGAATAATTTTGATAGTGCCAAGGGGAAAGTTACTCTAAAATATTTCATTATTAATTTCAAGATCCATAGTAATTTCAATTTTTTAATGAATTAAAGGACTTTCGTCCAAAAAACACAGATAGATATCCTAGAACGTTAAAATTATTTCTCATATACTATAGTTGATTTATCTTACACAATTCTTGAAGGGCCACGATAATAGTTGACGAGTTGTAAAAGCGCGATGTCGTACAAGTTCGTAAAATTTTCTTTTAATTTTTTAAGTTCAAATTGAATAATTGATTCAGTTGTAATTTACAACTTCATAAAAATAGAATACAATAGGTACTTTTATTTACAAAATATAAAAATTGAAAAACATTTTAGGTGTTATTGCGCCACTAGCTGCAATGGGAACGTCTCTTGCATACGATACGGTAGAAAGTGCAATTTGCGACGAAAATCGAGGACATATTAAAAAAATTGAAGATGCTTTTGAAGATCCTTCAGCCGGCTCATTTTTTGAAATGGTGTATGGTATTGGCAACCCAGTAATGAAAGCTCCATTTCAAGGAGGAAGCACTCGCGTCTATCCTGAATTTGAAGATTCCTCATCAAGTGATTAAAAAGAAATAACAATTGTAAGATTTCAGAAATGAAGTAATATAAACGGAATCTTTTCATTAACAAAATGTTCTATCTCCTAAAACATAAACGCATTCGAGTTATTAATTATTAGGTAAATTAATTTTAAGGTAAAAATGATTTTTAATAAATTAAAAAATTTATAGAAAAATGTTATCAATTTATTTACGTTACAAGAATCATGACTACAGTATATAAGTCGTGAGATTATGCATTTTTCCTGCTTTTCTGTTTATAACTAATAATATTATATAAAAGTAAATATGTTGTTTAATTAACCGATATAAATATACGAGAATAGTATGTTTCACGGTCTTCCATGCCAATCATGAAAGTGTGGTAATGTTTATCATTTCCGATCTCAATATCCATCGTCGCCTCTATCGAAGAAAAGCACATTTAAAAAAGGCCTATTTTAATTTACCATTTTTAAAGCACTAGAGTAAACTCTTCCTAAAGCTGATAAACTTGTATCATACGTATAGTAACCTAAGTTTATCAGGTTTTGGAAGAATTTATTTTACTTTAGAGCTCTAAAAATGACAAATTAAAATATGCTTTTTTTCGTTAGAGGCGACGCCATGTACTTCTATTTTTAAAGCTGATGTCCATTGAAATCTTGACAAAGTGCAGCGATCTGCCGAAGACGAAGTGATCAAATAAAAAGCCTTGTCTTACCAGTTCGGTGAGCTGATCTGGCATCGAGACCCCCTTCCAAAAGGGTGTCGCCCGACCTTGCATAATGCGCGTGAAAGACGAAGGATCGGCACGGCGGCGTATAATTAATCATCGTCACGCGCAGACTGGAGCGACGGCGCCTCTAAATAATTTATCGGCAGCCGGGATAGATCGGATGCAAATGAGATTCATTAGAGCCCTCGGTCCTGGGGATGAATGGACGCGGGAAGACGCCAGGGGGCAAATGCGAGAGAAACGAGCCGATAATGTATAACGGGAAAGGCTAATTGAGAGGGAAAACCGGTGCCGGTGTAAAATGCACCGAGCGATCTTGCAAGTAAGACGTGCCCCTTTATGATAAAATGTTAAATTCAATATACAAATCTAAAACTAATTGAAATGGGGGATGGTTATGTGAGATTAAAAGGAAGGAGCCTTGTAATTTAAAGTTGATTATATACATATATTTTGAAAGAAAAATAGATTTTTATTTACTATGTGGATAATATTTAAAAAACTCTTAAAATAAACAAGTTATTATTTAGTAAGAGATTCGAAGAAGTATACTATACAAGAATTTCAGAGAGATGATTAAAAAATAATGTTTGTTTTAGTCAAAATATAGACACGAGTTAGACATCTGTACTATATTTGAATCTTATGCTCAATTTTTGAAGTTAAAAAATCAAGCAGAACATTTTGTTTTATTATAACACACTTATTTAAAATAAAATTCAGATTCAAATTCAAAACAAACAAAACATTTTGTTTTATTATTTAAATCGTTATATTGAATTCCCATTATCGTAATTAAATTTCTATCAAAATTTTTTTAATTTTGGCACTATGTAACCAGTAGCCTATCCTTTAACCAATCAAACTTTTTTTCGAAGCTTTGTATCATCCTGTCATTGTTTTTTAAGGAGAGAATTTAATTTCAAAGTGAACTTGATCATCTTTTAGAAAAAGTATCGTTAATTATACTTAGGAATTTACAATAAAAAAACCTTATGAACATAATCAATGATGAAAAATAGTCCCTGGAGCCGAGCAATTACAAGTGATAATGGGCCGACATCGTGGTGGGCGATGAACAGTGCGGGAGTACCGAGAACACAGGCGTTCTATCAAGAGATTCCAGGGGTTGAGTGCGCATGCCGGAGAGCGTAGTTTCTCTGGAATTACGCAGATTAAACAGAGCTTGAATCACTTCCCGCCTAAACTCGCTGCCCCTAAATGCGTCTTTGCCCTGCTCGAGCCCCTTAATCATGCTGCCTACGAACGGTTTACGTGGACGCTATGCGTTAATACAAGTCTCCGTGCAATTCAGATTCCTCATTTGTGATTACGAGTACTTGGATGGTTGGATTTGAAAAAATGTTACTTTACCGTATAATTTTTTTTATTATTTATATGTATATTGTTCATGCATTAATTCGTTTACGTGTTTGTTTTAGCCAGTTCCAGTGTCGTTTTATCGATAAAGAAATTCGAAAGCAAAAATCGAATTTATAAAAATTATATCAGCCTAAGGAAAGCTTGAAAAATTTGATTTGCTGAACTGGAACAAACGCAAGTCACTTTCCAACGGTTTTTTTTCCAGCTTGGTATATTGGCAAAGGGTAACAAAAATAAAGCCACGATGACACGTTCCATCACAGCTAATCTGACTTTCATTAAAGTTGAAGTCAAGGTGTAAAAGAACAAAACATCGCGGGATGGTGACATTGTTCGTCGCTCCCGAGACGCATAATTTGATTTTTATTACCTTTATTAGCATGCTCAAACTGTTAAAACTTTTAAAGCCTTGTTGAATTTTACTTCAAATATATTTTACGTCGAGTTTCAGATTTTTAATTCATTGATGAAATGACATGACTATTAAAAATAAAAAGATACTCTAATTGTAAGTTTTGTTAATATATAGTCAGGCTTAAAAATTACACGTTGTTAGTGAATTAGATTTTCAGTTTATATATAAATATTTAATTTAATATTTTATACCGTGAGGAATATTTTATGGTTATACTTATAACTGTACGTGAAAATATAAGTATTCAGCTTTAATATCGTCAAAATGAGCAACGTCAAGACTAAACTTACACTCGCAAGCTTTTTATAAATGTAGGACGATAAGGAGACGACGGGATCGAGTAACCGAACAAAGATTGGCGACAACAGCAGTTTGACTTGAACTACCGTCGAAGCCGGTTGCATTTAATTGTCAGGATATTTTCGCGTGTTTAAAAGATCGCGGGTTATATAATATATTATAAGCATTAAATATATTAAGGAGGAAGTTATACATTGAATATTTTAGTAAATTTTTCCGACTATATTTATATACTTGTTTTAAATTTAGTACTTCAGTAATGCCTTCATTATTGTGCGTTACCTTTGAAACAAGTTTCTGCAGCATTATTCTTCACTAAACCTAGCCGAACGTTCTACTATATTTATCGAGATAATTTATCAGTTTTTTATTTGATAAAAAAATTCCGTGAATCATTATATTTCCTTCGAAGATTACTGAACTGCTATCGCATTCATTTAGTAAAGTATTATCAGTTTATTTACGGTCTCCGGTATTGTATACCGTCGCTGGAATTGCGACTTCCAACGTGCGTGACAGCGTACTACAGAGTAATGAATTTAGTATATATTTTTTAATCTAGAAGGAAGGTTTAATTGAATAATTACTGAAATTCAGATTAAGCATTTGGAGAACTTCTTGAAGGTAAAAATTTTGTAATATTTCATCAAAATTTTAAAAATCCATTATATAAATTGAGCGTTCGAGATTTGGATCTTTTGTTCGAAAATCTCGAAATAATTTTGAATTTTCGAGAAAAAGAAAACAAAATTTCAATTGTTTTTCTGTCATCCTAACTCAAAAGAATGATGTGTCGTGTCGCGTCGCGGACATCTGATTGGTTGAGCGAGAGAGATAAAAGAATGTTGTGTTGTGTCGCGTCGCGGACATCTGATTGGTTGAGCGAGAGAGATGGGAAATTGTTTTGTAACCTAAAACGAAGGCGCGCGTAGCGCGCTCAATCTCACTAGTAAGGTTAAATAGACGCGAACCTCTATAGGGCGCGCGTAGCGCGCCGAATTCTCTAGTCTTTAATAATCGCATAAAATATATTTTAACGGAGATGTTAAACGTCAGACAGATCCCCCTCCCTAGCACGTCGCACTTGTATTTTCTATGTTGATTTATTTTCTATGACCGTTCTGGTTTCCACTGTTTCTTAATCTTAATATTAAATCATGCTATTACAAGTATAATTAATACTTATTTATTATAAATAAAATTTCTTTGCTATTACAATTATTATTATAGTTTCTATTTTTCTTCCTGTTTTTCCTGCCTTTCTTGATTCTTGTTTACGAATATTATTAGTGAATATTATTTAGAATATAATATATTATAGAATATTATTTAGAATTTTGAAAATTGTATGTTATTTGCCCAGTTCCGGTAGCTGCCTATATGCTTTTCCTTTTCTCGTCCCCCCCCCCCATCCTGGTTTATTACATTATTAGTCAATATTATTAGTGAATATTATTTAGAATTTTGAAAATTGTATGTTATTTGCCCAGTTCCGGTAGCTGCCTATATGCTTCTCCTTTTTTCGTCCCCCCCCCCCCCCATCCTGGTTTATTACATTTTAGTGTATATAACTTTGATTTGTCTTCAGGTGCTACTGCGTTATTTTATAATGATTAGTTTATGAAGTGTGCTGATGATATACATGATAGATAATAGTTTATTTGTTATTTCGAGTATTTCAAATGTCGTTTCTATTTCTATTCTTATTCCTTTAAGAAATAAGCCCTCTTGCGGCGGGGGAGATGAAACTATTGTTTCAAGCCTACTTTTTCCCATATTTGGGCTCATCTAGGTTAAATGGTATGATGAAAGTTCTGGTTGTACGACAGATCCTACGACAGATTTAATGTAATTATTTATTTATAATATTTTGAAGTGATAGTTCCGTGATTTTTTCGTTTCTATCTTATTTTTACGACAGAAACATTTTAATTTCGGTGTTTTTTTCATATTTTTACGACAGGAACCTGCATTTTTCGATCTGTCTGACGTTTAACAACTGCCTTAAAAAAATTTGGTGCAAAAATTTAAAAAATTTATGAAGTTAGATCTCAAAATGTAAAAGAAAATGAATAAAATTGATATTTTAATTTTTTTAAGGGCATTATTACTAATAAAGTTTAACTCTAAGTTCTAGAATAATATTTAAATTGTTAGTAATAATGTTCTCCAAATTTCAGTAATTATATTTGAATATAAGCGGGCAAAAGAACCCCTAGGATATCCTTCTGAATGCTTTGGTGGCGCAGTTATTTTACTATTTTTTTATTTCTAACCTTATTTTCACTTTAGGCTATTGTTATTCACAAAGTAATTTATAAACTATAAATTAAGATACAATATGCATTTTGTAAAGTTTTTCAATTCATTTACAAGAAAACTCATCATTTACCTGTACTCAATAAGCTGTTAGTTATAAGTGCTCTTACAAATTCTTAAAATTGAAAAATCTTACTAAAAGTTAAAAAAGAAATGCTAGTGCAGATTAATAGATATTTTCTGACTCATAGTAAAGATAACTGTAAAGCTATTTTTTGAGAAATATAAAATTCTCATGGTCTGCAGAACTTCCAGCCTCAACAGATCAATCAATTTTCATCAGATTGGTCTTAAAATGTAGGTAATTGATGTCACTATGGCGTGAAGAGTTGCATGAACCAAATATTTTCAGTAAATAATTAAATTAGCTCTACAATTGAATAAATTCATGAAATTCCCGAAATTCAAGAAATTTAAGTAGTTTTACAACAAATTCAGGTATTTACTCAAACAATTGAAATTGAAACCACTCTTCACATCATAAAGACCTACACTTGAAGACCAATCCCATGAAAATTGATTGTCCTGTTGGAACTGAAAGTTACACAGACCGGAATTATTATTATTACACACTTTTCCTACACTTGCTTTGCTGTCTATCTGTCTGCAATAAAATCTGTGAAGCTCTATATGGGTGGTTCTCTGTGAAATCGAGCGATCAAAAAATAGATTTTTTTTTAACTTTGTAAAAATGTTCTTTTCGATGTTTGGAACCACTCTGAATTTTTTTCAGATTTTTAAATTACTTTATACTATAAATTCTTGGTAGTCTAAGATGGCAACATTGACCATTTTTAAGTTTTTTACATAAATTCATTAATTTCTAGCTCCTCAGGGGAGCATTTTTCACTACAGACATAAATATAGTTTTTTTTTGTAAAATTTTCTCAACTTTTCATTAAAAATATTTCTAAAGTCATATACGTATGTTATAACTAACATTTATAAGCAATTAAAACTTTTAAATTAAGGAAGTTGAGACTTTGATCCAGAAATGATATACCACAAAATTCATGAATATACCTTTTTTAAGAACCAAAGTAGCTGCAAAGTTTTTGGAATGGGTCTAGATGTTTATCAGCACCAAAAAAATTAAAGTAACATAACATAATGATGAAATATTGATAAAAATTCACATCTTACACCTATAACGATGAATGTTTCTAATGAATCGTTAGAAAAAAAATTATGCATCTAGCTTTTAATAGTATAAAAACATTTAACACGATTTCCAGCATGGATCTAAGCTCCTATTAACATATACGACATCCTATTTAACATATACGACATATCTATAATATTGTCAATGATTTTATAAAATTATATATATTTCTATTTTGCATTTGAATTTTATAAATGTGTGGTGATACAAAGAGTTATATAATCATAATTCCTTGATTGATATTCTTATATTTTACAAGAAATGTATGTTCTTTCTCGTACTGGAAGTTACACAGATACTTATTTTTACTCCTAATGAACTATATTCCCACATAGCATGAAATATTTCTGAGAATGATTCACAGAAAGGTTTCAATGAAACCTTGCTGAAACCTTGCCTGC
>JAWWEP010060569.1:0-10028 GCA_035582995.1 Sycophila quercilanae | reverse complement strand
TTTCGTAATTTTGTTTTTATTAATTGTTATAAGTAAATTAGTTGTATATTCGTCTGCTATTTTGTGGCGCGAAATTTGAATTTTTAATTGGCTTTGACAGACTCCGTTAAGACTGCACTGCGCTGGTACACTATGAAATTTTAGTTTCCTTTATTTTTTGTTTTTTAGATTTAATTTTAGAACTGCACTGTGCCCCTTCACTTCCATAATTTGTTCACTTCTCTTATTTAGTTGTAAGTTAATTTTAATTTTTATTATTTCTTTTGTAAAGGGCCTTTAGCCCGTCTAATGGTGTACATAAATAAATAAACAAATAAATTGTTTATTGTGGGAACAGGTTAAATATAATAACTACTGGGCTTTTCATTTCATGTTAATCTAGTAGGGGCATTATATTGTAAATATTAACATATTGTCGTGTTTCTAAGAATAAACATAATAATAATGTAATATCAATGTGAAATTCATGATTATATATAATATAATAAAACATGTATATTACTTAAACTGATATTTTAAAAATGTATTATAAATATAAATTCATAACATGTGTGATATAAATTATTTGAAAGAGAATAAAAATGCATATTACACATAAATATTTGTATATTATAAAATAAATTAATACCTACCTCCAAAAAAAAAAAAATTCTCGTCTCACTACACACGATTTTCACTGTCTGTTACAACTTAACCGTGTAACCGCGCAATAAACGCTTTTCTATCTTGCGATACAAATAAAAAGCGTATAATTGGCCTTTATAAGACCCATAAAAAGTGAAAACTTAATCCGAAAAAGAAGGCGCAAGCCACACAAGGGTTCGCATTTAAAAGGCTCGCGTTGGCAAGCCTTTGAAAATTTTCGTTCATTTTCAGTTGGTAAAAGAGAAGAAAGACGAGAAAAAAAAAACGCAATTAAAAAGGAGCCGGGGAAAGAGGCGAAAAACGTCGCGAAGATAAACGCCGCAGTACGCCGGGCGTTACGCTTTTAGAGCTGCGAAATTTCACTGGGGGGGACACAGAGAGTCGCCTGTGCAGCAGCGGGAGGCACACCGGCGACGGAGAGAAAATTATTGCGGCGCTCCGTAGGAGCCCACCGAGCGGGTGTCATTCGCCGCCGTAAAAGTATAATTAGTTGCACAATAATCTTCGCGCGCGCGCGCGCGCGGCAGTGGCGGCGATGATTTTGAAATCACTGACCTCGCTCGCGCTCTCCCGAGGCCTCTTCTCTTCGCTCGCCGCGCTCTTCGTTTATGAATTATATAAATTGACGGTTCAAATGCTCGGCTGCCGTTGGCGTGTTTGGTTTGTATGCTCTTTACGTTTAAAACACTTTTTTTTTTTATATAGTAAATTACACTTATAGTAAATTACTGTATGTACTTTTTTTTATTGCGCGCGTCGATATAATGAAAGCATTATATACGCATTTCAAGAAATAATTCGATTTAAATGCACTACGAGATTCCTTTTCTTTATACACTCTTAAAAATCATATTGCTATTTCACACAAAATTTGTGTAAAATATGAATTCGCCTATTTTACACAAAATTTTGTGTAAAATCAGCTCTAGCGCAAGTCCATATATTTCATATGTACCCTTTCTATACTACGTATTAAGTATATTTATATTGCTGAGTTACGGTATTTAGTACATTATAAATTTTCTTTTATTTCAATTCATTATACTTAAGAATATTAGTGCAATATAGCACGTAGGTGTTACATATGTTATACTAACAATAAGTTAGTAAAGATAAAAAAATTACACAAAATTTTGTGTAAATTGAGATTTTACACAAGCTTGTGTAAGTGTTACACAAATTTTGTGTAAAATTTTACACAAAATTTAAATTACACAGCATTTATATTTTACACAAAAATTTTTAACAGTGATATAACAGATTACATTTTTTAAATGCAATTGCTACACGGTTAAAAATCTTGTGTTTTGTGTAAAATGTTTGTGCAAAATAAAAATTAAAAAAAAAACACAACTAATATGTAAAAAAAATTACATAAATTATGTGTTATAAATAACACAACTCAAATGTAAAAATTACACACAATTTGTGTATAGTTTACACACATTTGTGTGTAGTTTACACAAATTTGTGTGTACTTACAATATATGGCTTCACACTGTATTACAGCCAGATTCGAATTTACACAAATTTTGTGTAATTTGGATCAATGGAATACACAGCGTGTGTACAATTTTATGTTACAGAAGATTTGCGAGTTTACACAATTTTGTCGAATTTTAAACACACATTTTGTGTTTATTTTTCGACAGATTTTTAACCGTGTATATTAATTTCTTATATTTTAAGCAAATTGCACTGTTTAATAGAAATGGAATTACTTTTCAAAATTGTTAGGTACAATGCGCGTAGTAGTACACATTATTATATTATTTCTATTATTTTTATAAGTATACACTTGAAGAAGTTATCATTTTTATTTCAATAATTCGTGCAAAAAGGCATTTCATCTTGATGCACGGAAATTGTACGTAGTACCTCGTACGTACAATTGCAACGACAGCGTAACTTTTTTTTAATTACGCTTTAAAACACTAGCAATCAATTTTTTTTTTTCACGCACATAATCAACGACACAAATCACTTTTATAATGTTCTTAAATGCAACCTTAAAAGTTCAGCTTTAGCAGCGTCGTGAGAATTCCGCAAGCGTCGAGATAAATCGAAGTCGGGCAAATCGTGCTAATGTCAATTGTACCGCCGGAGAAAAGTTTCTCGGCGACGAGCTTCGAAACAATGCAAAGTCGCGCATCGGTGATCGACGATAAAAAAAAACAAAAAAAAAACACAAAAAAAAGAAGAAGAAAGGGGGTAGAATCCTTTAAAGAGCCCGACAGCACAGTTTTGCGATCGCGGGGGCGAGAATGAGCGGTCGGAAAAAAGTTCGTCCTAATGCGATCTCCGTCGGAAGTTGCGACGATCTCGGCTGTCTCCGTCGTTTGTCTTTTTCATTTTCGGATCTCCGAAGTTTGTTGACCTTGCCTCACGGAATATAGACGGAAAGTGGGGTAAGGAGCCGCCGGCGGAGTAGGGAGACAAAAAGTTGGCGTGCGATGAACGCGTGCCTCCGAGGAATTAATTGCCCCGCACTTACTCATGAGAATCAGCATGAGATTTATATACTCGCAATTACAGAAATATACATTTATTAAAAAAACAAATAAAAAAAATTAATTTGTACAAAATTGACTAGTTTAGAAACTTTCACATAGATCCTAACATAGGATAAGTGGCATCTCGGATATAAGAAGCTTCACATGAAAATGCAATTAATTTTCGCACTCAAATCCTCCAACACGGAGAAAAAACAATTGTATCTATAGCAACTCTTACATTGCTATACACTGAAACGCTGAATTAGTTAAATTTTTAGCTGGTCCAGATCAATATTTTGCTGCAATCAGCAAAATTGTCATTGCTACTTTGGTCAAGTGTATTCGCTAAAAGTCAGTTAGAAAAATACATATTGCTGTAACTATTTTCGCTGAAACCAGCTTAGAATATACAGTTCCAGCAAAAAGCCAGCTCAAATAACTAAATAATCCAAGATTTTTTGCGCATGCGTAGGCGTACGTATGTAAACAAAAGAAGAAGTAGTCGTACATAACCTTACGTATTCCCTGCACCGTATTGCATCCGCTACTTTTTTCTCGTATTATCGTGCTTGTTACGATTGTATCCGTCTAAACTGACGGGCAAAACTGAATATTTTTAATTTTTTTATTGAGTGCTAAAAACATGGAAGTGTAATTGTAGGAAGCTACACTGAAAACAAATTCTAGTAAAAATTACTATCCTGTCTAGAAAAGTGACCAGAGACTGTCATGGTCCCGCTCGCCCTCCTTGCCGAGGTATAATTTCCACAATAAAATTCTCCCCCCCCCCCATCCCACCGCGCGTCACCCGGCGTAGTGGAAAAATTACCATTCTGTATTGTAAATTTTACTAGAAAATATACAATTTACTAGAGTTATGGTAAAGTTTCCAATAATTCTAGTAAACTTTACAATACAAAATGGTAATTTTTCCAATACAGGATGGTAATTTTTCCACTACATGAGTCTGTGGCCACTTTTCTAAACAGAATAGTAATTTTTACTAGAACTTTTTCTAGTGTAGCTAAATCCGTTTGCTAAAGCTCACTTTATTAGCTATAGCCAGCCCAACGACCGCCATTGTTTAATTCCAGCAAAATATTTTTGTTAACACAAAACAGCAATAAAATTTAGGCTAAACCAGCTAATATTTTGCTACTACAGCCATTTATTTTTCTCTGTGAACGAAAAAAATAAAAAATAAAAAATCTAGGAAAGTCTACGGAAATCAAGTCCTCCTCATCCTCGTGGGAGCTCTCGTAATGACTGCTTTAAAGAAGAAAAGAGCGCGGGGGAGAGCGAGCGAGAAGGAAAGTGGAGCGCGGGGCACGCGCGACGCGTCAGTGAGCGGCACCCCTCTCCGTCGTCACGTATCCACTGACGGTCCGGTGACGACCCTCGCACGGTTCACGCACTCGCCCCCCTCCCCCCGCTTGCGGGAAGCAACAAGTGCCGCTTTTCCCGGGCCTCTCGACAATCCCGCGCCGCCGACGCCGCTGAATTACGCGCGCGGGGGCGGTTAGAGGCCTTAGCCCGGGAATATCGCCGGCAATGAAAGGCGCGGAATCGCCGCGGTTCCCTTTAGCCAGACCGCGAGAGGCACCGCCGGACGGACGAGTTTTTACGGTTATTATTATGTGCGCCGGGGGGTCGCGTCCCTCGCCTGCTTCTTTTTTTTTCTTTTTCTTTTTCTCGTCCTTTTTTTAAGCGAGTTAGTGAACTCGGGGTAAGCGGGGTTTGAATTCTTTGAGTGTTTTCTTTTTTTTTTTTTTAAGGGGTTTAGAAGGTAGTTGGAGGGAATTTTGAGACGAAAGCGGTTTTTGGTTTATATAAGTGATCCTCTCTGAATGAGAATGAAATTTGCTCTGAATGGACAACGTATTGTGTACTTTAAATGTAGGTTCTACGATGCTTCGCTCGTGGAGAGAAATCAGTTTTATTCTTAGCATTTTTATTTGCAATAAAATGTGAATAAAACTAAAAACTCTCTTCTTGTAAAGTACATTTTAATCAATTTAATTTACATAACTGAATTGATTAAAGGTTCTTATTCAATTAATTTCTTTTTTTTTTAATATTATAAGAAATATCTGTGAACACATAAATCATGTATGCACGTATTGTACAATTAAATGCTACAAAATTTATACCCTTTACCTCGAAGCATTTTTTATTTATCTAATGATTTTTTAAATCTAATATTTGAAAATTAATTTATTTAAAAATACAAGAAATATTTATGAACACAAGTATCGTGTATACACGAATTGTACAATTAAACACTGCAAAAAAGAATTGATACCTTTACTTTAGTAAAAAAAAATTTTAAAAGAATACTCGATGATGATATTACTGTCTTACTGCACTCGTCCGTTTCTACTTCCAGTACACGTAGCGAAGCATTATTGCAATAAAACATGACTTCAAAATTTCCCTCTACATGAACGGATTACTTAAAAAAAAACATAAACCTCTTTTGAAATACCAAATTGCAGTACAAGCTTCTTGCGATTATCTTTCAATTGTAATGAAACTACACGGGCATTGTCCCTTACAGGCACTTCAGATCTCGATAGCACAAGACCCTGCGCAAAAAAAAGAAAAATAATTGATATAAGTTTATGAATCTTACACACACTCGACCTTGTGCATACATTATTGGGTAACTCGTCTTAAAAACATCGCTCCACGAGCAAAAAAGAGCGAGTTCAAACCCCCGGTCCATAAGTATCAGTCATACAAGCCATTACAAGACCAGTACCAGCCGATGCTCGATAGCCGTTCATCGTCAGCGCAGCAGCGTCGCATCCGAATCCTCGCGCTGCAAGCAGCAAACGCATTCATTAAGCCGCAGCCGAAAGCCACGAGAGATCGCGTCTCTCAAACACTACACACTGAGAAAAATGTCAGAAGTTATTTTTACTATATACGCCTTAGTAAATCTGAATATAGTAATACTTATACCAAAATTATGGTATCTATAAAAAAATTTCTTATTATAGAATAATATATTTATTATATAAAATATAATAATATATATATTATATAAAAAATAAAAATTATAGAGCCAGAAACAGGCACTTTGCGCCCGCTTAGCATGCATGAAAAGTCGAATTTTGCTCCCGCTAGTTCAAAAAATAGTATACGCAACACGGGTGCAAGGCGATTCTCGCTCTGGTCTCCTTTGTCGTCAAATCCGACTCGAGCGAGAATCATCTAGTTTGCGCCCTTAATGCGTAATGTACTATTTTGTACTATAGATGTATATGGGGTCTCCCCGGTTATACTAAAATAAATAAATAACTTTTCGTCTGCGCCATATACAACCAGAAAAGCTAGTAACTTTCTGCTTTCTGGTAAAGGTTACTAGATTTTTCTCTCAGTGTACAACCTCCCCTCCCGGCGCCCCGCACAAAGGCTCCCTGCCTCGACTTCGCTCATTTTAGAGCGAGCCCTCGAAAATGAGCCGCGCGGCCCTCCCGCGCGCTAAATTAGCGCACGCGCCTATTTACAAGTGGCCGCATGAATATTCCCATAAATCGCGCCCTTGAATAATAACTCGGGCGCGCGTATATGCGGAGAGCCGCGCGCGCCTCGACTCTCGCCGGGGTAATCTATGTAGTACACCTCGCGGCGGCGAGGCGAGGTAGGACGAGAGAGACTCCGCTCCTGAAGGCTCTGTCAAGGTCGTCTTGCGCTCGCCGCTCTGCGGCAGCGCATCTCGTTGCCCCCCACCCCGCGTATCCTCGCCGCGTACATTCACTTCGAGAGCGTGTTATCCTATGCGCGCCGCCGGCGCGGTGGTATGCGGCTCCGGCAGGCGGCGTCCACAAGCGCAAGGACGCGAGGAGCCGGTCCGCTCGAGGGTGAGCCTTGTATACTTTTCGTCGCTGACACGTTGCTGGATGATTAATTAAATAAACAAAGTGAAAGGGCAATTTGATGAGAGGTTTCTTCAAAGATTTGCCGAGTCAATTTTATCTTTGAATCTATAGTGCTAGTTACACTTTTTTTTACAAAGAGAGAAATGTTGTAGTAAAAATTACTATGTTACTATGTTAGGAACAGTGGAATATACTCAACCTACGACGATTTTTACTATAAAATACACTGTTAAAAAAAGGATGGTAGGATGTTGCGAAGTATTTTAAAACGCGACTTCATTGGCTCACGGGCATGTCCGGTTAAATGGCGCTAAATTTAAAAATCTAACCTCAAAATATGATATACGTTGGATTTTGCTAGTAGAGTAAAAATTGCGATGTGCATAGCCATTTTTACTACATACATAGCAATTTTTACTATGAATATAACAATTTTTACTACACGGAGAGAAATTTTGTAGCAAAAATTGCGATAAATCTAGCAAAAATTACAATACTGATTTGTAAGTGGTATGCACATAGCCATTTTTACTATGTTTCATAGTAAAAATCGTCATAGTTCGAGTATGTCCCACTGGTCCTACGGAACATACTAATTTTTACTATGACCTTTCTCTCCGTGAACACTGAGAGAAATATTTTAGTAAAAATTACTGAACTGTTTGGGAAAGTTATCGTAGACTGACATTTCGAGAGAAATGACTAATTTTTACAGTGTCGAATAAATGTTTATGGTACATTTAACGAAATATTTAGTTGGAAAACTCTTTGAAGAAATATTTTATTAAAATTACTAATTGGTTTATTTAGTATATTTTGATGAATAGGTAATTCGATTTTTATTTCCACAGATTGATTAAATAAGCACTTGGCTTTTTTTTCCTTTTTTTTTATTGCTAATGATATTTAATACCATAAAGGATTCAATATGATATTTTGTAATACTTAAAGGGTACATATTGCATCTGTCTGTCTGTTAAAATGTTTGTTTTTTTAGTGTCCACTACGTAGGCCCTTTGAAAATGGGAATAACGCAGTTTGCAGTGTATAGGTAAAATTTAAGTAGAAAAGGTGCCGTTCAGGTGGGACAACTAAATAAATACAATATCTCGCACTTACCTTTTGATGAAGATTCTGATTATTTTTATTCGAAGATATGTTTCTTTATCGTACATTAATGTGAATATAATAAAATGAAATGGGATATTTTATTTATTTATTTTACAAAGTATACGGGATTAAATACTCCTGCAGTAATTACACTGCATATAAAGGCTGTAACGCGAAGAAAACAAACACTAAAATTACTTCAACAATAAAATTAATTATGTATATTTTTACTTAACTCTATCGATTTGTTATTGCATATAATCTACTAATTCCACAAAGTGTGGGTTCTATAAGGACACTTATAAAGTAGATGAATATTTATAATATTTTCGCAATATGAGGTGTTTTATTAATGTACCATGTAAACCTGATGAAGCTTTAAATAAATTTTTGAATTATAAAAACTAGAGCAATCTCTCGATTCATTGTCAGTACGGATTCGTTAACAATTTAAATTCTTGAATCGAAGACATTTACATCCTTTCAATAACAATGAAATATGTCGGGGTAAATGATTCAATATACGGATATACGCTGGAGCATTGAAGGGACAGGGGGAATCCGAAAAATAATTTCAAAACAATCGTGCATTATTAAATATTTATACGCGCAAACAATATGAATTCACCATAAGGTTGGTACAGCAGGTTCGAAGCTGCTTATAGAGCCGAGCACCTCGAATTCACCTCCTCTCATAAATATGCGAACAACACGGGCCGCGCTGTAGTTATGTGTACACAACAACCTCGTACTATCGAGTCTATTAAAGGTCTCCTCGGGACTTCATTCATGATGAATCGGACATTATGTTAGAGACTTGTATACGTATGTATGGGGGATTTATTTAGTTTCGTTGGCTTCCTCGCGCGCTGGCGTTTTTCTGCGCTCGCCAACCGACTGATCGTAAATTCAAGAATTGATCGTTCAATAAGACGCTTTGGCTATTCAAAGCGTGGCAAAACGAGGAGAAATTTGGTCATACTGGATCAGCAACGTCGCTAATCATTTACGCTTCAACATAAATAATGAGCAGGAAACGTTCATTCCCAGTGCTTTTCTACACTCCGTAAATAATCCGTCACTTACGTACTAAAATAAGTAATAGGGATATAAACTAGTCAAAATTATAATGTAAATCAGTTTAGAGACACTGATTCAGTGTCTCTTCATTTTTATAATAAAGTGGATCATTTAAAGAATATCGAAGCCTCGTGCGAAGAGCAGCACCACTCGCCAGGGGAGTGTCTCACCTCCGGATCGTCGATTTGGATGAAGCTTGGGGAGTTGTTTTCTAGAACCGAATAATGAATCAAACCACTTTTAGTTTGATCTCATAGGCTTTTATTTAGCAGATACAGCAAGGTTTGTTAACATTACTACTGTATCTATATATGCGATATTTTTAACATTGTCCATATGAGCAATGCCAATGTTTGCAATTGTGGCTTTTAAAAAAGGACCTATGAGATCAAATTACATAAAATGGGTTTATTTAATTATTCGATACTAGAAAGCAATTCCCAAAGTTTCATCCAAATCGGTAACCCAGAGGTGAGACACTCTCCTGGTCAGATTTTCTTATGGAGATTATTATTGCTCAAATCTGAGTGGTGCTAATTTTCGTACAGGGCGTTGATATACATAGTAATAATAAAAATATTCTCGTGTATACATATTCAAAGTTCATTCTCGTATATCTATATTCAAATTCATTAATGCAGATTAAGTACAAAAGTATAGAAATATCTATACAAAACCTTAATTGCAAATTAAAGCTCCGCTCTGCGAATAATTGTCCGCTTCGTTGACCGATAAATATATAATAAGCAGAAAATGTCGGATTCCTCATAATTTTCACTCAATAAATAATCGAAGCAGGTAGTTTTCAAATGAA
>JAWWEP010060527.1:0-10030 GCA_035582995.1 Sycophila quercilanae | reverse complement strand
TCGCTTCGCTCGTGCGCAAACGTCACACGAGGCTAAAAATCACATTCTCGCACTTGTATCGAAATGTACTATTTACGCACGGCTTACAGTGCGTAAAGACTTTTTACGCACGGCTTACAGTGCGTAAAGAAAACTTTACGCACTGGTATTTTATCCCGTGTGTAAAGCAAAATTTACACACTAGACACACGCTTCAAAAGAACTTTACGCACTAACTTTACGCACAGAATTGCAAAAAATAAATGAAAAATGTCTTCACTCCTGAACCTCATGATAAGCTCAGCACATAGGAGATATTTTAGACTCCTGGATGGAAAACAATCAAATCACTGTTCCCACTGAAAAAATTACTATTAATTTATCATTAATCCCACTACTATTTTTTATTATCAACAAAAAATTATTATTTACGGGAATTTTCTACAAGAAATTACTCAAATAAAGCAGCTACAATCATATGCATATATAATCTTCTCATTATATTAATTACAACCTCATTAAAATACAAATTCTAAAAAATAAGTTCTCACTGGCTCAACAATCACGCAAAAACCCCACCACCCCTCCAAAAAAAAAAAAAAAAAAAAAAAAAAAAATCGCACAAACTCAAATCAAAGTAAACGACCCTCGAATCCGAGGTCGAGTCCCTATCTCACCAATTAATTCGTATACACTCGCGTTTCCCCAAAGTTATACACGCGGCGGTAGTTGCGGGGAGGGGGTTAGTAGGGGTCGGTTCGAAAAAGCCGGCGCCGCCCCATAAATTCGTCGGGCCCCGGGCGTAATAAGACGCTTTATTAAACCGCGCGACGGCGTCGAAGAAACGCGCGGCCGGAAAAAGCGGCGCGCAGCCCGCGCTGGATGTTAATCCCGCGGCGGCGGCG
Source organism: Sycophila quercilanae (assembly GCA_035582995.1). Classification (NCBI taxonomy): domain Eukaryota; kingdom Metazoa; phylum Arthropoda; class Insecta; order Hymenoptera; family Eurytomidae; genus Sycophila; species Sycophila quercilanae. The sequence goes on along the minus strand of JAWWEP010060527.1, from coordinate 9,146 downwards.
ATAACTCAGCCGCGGGGGCCGAAATTTACACGCACTGATAAATAACGCGGCGCGGGGGCCTCGAGGACAAAACAGCCGCGCGCCGCGCTGAATATGCATGCGGCGCCGCCGCGAGACATGTAAAAGGCGAGATTAGGCGGCTGCATGCGCGGACCGCAGAAAAAAGACGGTGCCACGCCTCGTCGACCCCCTCACCCCTCCCTCCTCTTCGCTACCATCAATATACCCTGCAACTCGATTTTTTTTTTTTTTTTTAAGTAATTTGAATTTGATTTTTATTCTGTTCGTATATGATAATTTAATTTTGATAATATTAATATTATTTTGGAATGCGTTTGGATGAGTTTAGTGAGATTGTTTAGAAGAGTGATTTTAAATTTCGCGCCTAATTGAAAGCTTCCCCTTTGGTTATCAGGTATAAGCATAATTAGATGTTGTTCGTGTCATAGTTTAATTTTGGTTTAACTTTTGAGTGCGTTTGGATGCGTTTAAGGAGATTATTTAAAAGAGCGATTTTAAATTCCGCGCCGAATAATTGAAAGCTTAGCTTTTTGTAGTTGTGGAGCGTAGTTGCATGGAATTACAAAGATTATTCTAAATCACAATTTTAAATTTCGCAATTATATTGAAAAATGATACTAATGTTTAGTACTTAAAAGTATTTTATTCTCACTTTTATTTTTTTTATTATAAGAAATTCCGCAAAAATTTCATATATTCCATTAATTAAAAATTGTATCGTAGTTTATCTGCTTTTATACTAGATTTTTCAATGCAAGTTTTTTATATCGAATAGCATCCTTTAGTACTATCAAATTTCAGAAATTATTTAATATGATTTTTATTGCAGAACTTGCGGTTCAAGCACTATTTTAATAATCACTATTTTATGTAAAACATTTTTAATTGTCCGTTGTACATGTAAAAGTAACGACTGACGGTAATAGAAAAATAGTGGTATTAAATAACGTTTTCTCTACTGCACACAAGGGGATACTTTTTAAAAATATTTTCTCTTGGTTTATTTAATTTGATATAAGTAGTCAGCCTTTACCAGATGCAAGTTGATTAAGTTATTTCTTTTTTCACATTTTTTTTATTTATTTAAAAAAGTTTTATTTAGTCTAAAAACTAAATAATTTGATTAATGATGGATTTTGCTCGATTTGTTGACAAATAAATTTGTTTAAATTAAGATGTTAAATGGACTTGAAGGTAATACCATTTTTTACTAGAAAACATCTAAATTCTAGTCACTCAAGCATAACATCAAAAAATATCGCTCTTCATCGTTGCTCAAGACAAAGTACAAAATTTATATCCTCAATTTTCTAAAAAGCATAAATAACAGCAACTCCCCCGACTGAACATCATACTCCGCATTTGAATAAAAAAGTACACTAGGAAAATAAAAATAAAAAATAAATTTCCGACCTACTTTGGGCCACTACCCGAACGGCCGCACGTGTAATTAAATGATAAATAAATAAAGCGCCGAGCTAATTCGACAAAAAGCTTATTTCCACGAAGCAACTTTTGAGTATAGTCACGAGGTTAAAGTTTAAAAAGCACCACGCGCGTAATACAAAATTGCTTTTGACAAACGCTACAACCATGAGACCGCCCGCACTCGCGTAATCCAACCGAAAGGCAAAAAAAATGTATATGTATACATTGCAGACTTTTTTGAAACGCGCATGCGCGGAAGTTACAATCAGAAGCAGCTGCAAAAGTTTGGTCGTCGCCGTGTAAAAAAGTGCAGGAGCCATTTCCCCCGACGGATTCGGCCCTGGGGACGCGGCTACCCGTATTTACACGGCGTTCGGTAAAATTCCCCGTCTCGTAGTATGCCAAGGCATTTATCCATCTTCTCCTCCCGATCATCTCGTTGGGAGCCGAACTTTTAAATAAAGAACTTCCTAGAATAATATCTACCATTGATTCGACTTATTTATTTATTTTTTTTTTTTTAAATTTACGTTAGACGCGGGAAATTCACAAATATGTAAGGTCAGGACGACTGGTAGGGGTATGTTACGAATGGGGAGGTTTTAAAATAAAGCGACTAGCGAAACAAAATAATACTCGATATATGTTTTGTTTTCTTTTTAAATACGATAATTTGCTAATTTCGAGCTAGTGGTTATTTTTATATTGGTTATACTTTGGACGTGGGAAATTTAAAAATATCTAAGGTCACGAAGACTGTTCAGGGTACATTAAAAATACGTCAAGTTAATAATAAAAGCGATGGGCTGAAAGAGAAAATACACAAATGTCTTTTTCCTTTCAAGTACGATGATTTGTCAATTCCGAGCGAACGGAAACTCGAGCTTGTTTGTCGCTTTAATTGGAAACTCGAATTCCTTCGTTGTACACCCCTCCCCCCTTTTTTCTAAATTGGCAACGACGCAAATCATGTGTGACTGTATGATTTATTGATATTCACCGGGAAATGACACATTTTCTGAGCTTTATTTTCGTCGCTCGGTAGACTCTCGTTACATCATTGAGTATAAATTTCACAACGTCACCGATTCCACTCGACGATTTCTTTATCGCTTTATCAAATCGAACGATTTGATTGCATTTGTCAAAGCAATAATAAATGTCACGAAAATCATAAACTCTCATATTAATTAAAATCGAGAATTAAAAAATACGGAGAGATAATATCCTCTGAAGGGAGTAAATTAACATTTCACATTAGACCACGCAATAAAACGCATGTAAACGCGGGACGCGTAATCATTTGCGTTGACATATTTCATGTAAATTGATACATGCTAACCGCGCAAATTCACGGCACATCAAGCGTCTTTAACTAACTGATGTCCATTCGGGCCATCGTAATTCTCCAAAATTAACAAGGATTCAAAATCAGTCCTCTAATTGAAGGGTATCGATCGCACGAAGGTCGAACGGGAAATTTAAAAAAAAAGAATCTCTTAATTAAAAAAAAAAAAAAAAGAAAATAGAAAATATCAAAAGAAATAAAGAACTTGCTATTTCTGGAGAAGAAAGGAAATGAGAATGAAATTCCGAGAAAAATCATAGCTACGGCCTTGTTCCTACTTATTCGACGTGACTGCTTTCACGCGCACCGCTCCTCGTCAAAGCGGAAGCCGGCAAAGCGAATGGAAGGACAAAGGACGAAAGTTCGCGCCTGCGAGTTTCGACTGGACTCGCGCTTGGCAAATAACCGAACGTTCTCCTATGTTCTTCGAATAATTGAATTCTCGTTCGATATATCAAAAATAAGCATATCTAGCTATAAACTTAGTGATTTTTCGTACGGTGGAAAATTTTATTGTGCACGTATATGTGTGTCTTTTTTATACTGTTATTTCTGGAATATTTTACGAAATAAAATTATTGTCACATATTTTTGTTTTCTTAACTCAATATTTTGGGACTGTAAAAAGTAATCGAATTGATATTTAATTCCATCAGACAAAACTACCAAATAATTTATTTTACAAAATATAATTACAACACAATACAAAAAAGGAATACAATAAATACTGTATATATCCCAACAAATCAACATTAACAATGACAAATAAATCTAATTTACTCACGAAATGGGAAATCAATAGTAAACGATTAGTTCATTAGGGATGAACGTAATTTATTTGCAAGAGTGATAGAGAGCTTTAATTATTAATATTTAATTGTATTTCGTTTCCACATAGGTTTCTATATATTCTATAAAGTCATTTTATGGTAAATCAGGCGCTCTATCGCTCTATACTTCTCATTAAAATTCTTGTGTTGCGCTAGAACCAATCTAATATCTGTCTGCTCACCCTGAAATTATTCTACTTCTACTTCTGCGCAAACCATCTCTTCGTATGCTTGACCATACAGCGACTTCTACCACCATAAACGTATTCAACTTTATGTCTGATCACATATCGACTCGTTCTACTGCACAATTTTTTATTCATTTATCTGAACATACAGCAACTTCTACCGCCACAAATTTATCCTATTTTATATCTGAACATACATCGACTCGTTCTACTGCACTGTTCTCCCCTCGATATGTCTGATCATACCACACTCTGCCTGACAACAAACTGACTCGTTCTACTATTAGACCTCTGTATTACCTCTGCCTGACCATATAGCGACTAATTCTACTGTACTCTAATTCTCTTTAATTTTATCTTTCAAAAACATACGTAAACGCACGCAAACTATTTCTACTGTAATCTGAAAAAAGCGACGAGGAGTATTGATAGCCGAAGTCAACATTTACGTGCTGTTATTCCGTACGACCGCAAGACGGCAGTGGCGGGCGAGCGCCTCGCTAATGCCGATCGCAAGCTTCCGCTTTATGAATATGTAAAGTACTTTAGTCTGGAATTGCTTGCACATTGTCCTTGGCGCCTCCTCCGATTTCTCGCGTCAATGCGCCCGCGTACACTTCACATGCGACCCGCGCAACGCGCATGCGCACAGGGAGATGAATCGCACTGCGGGGGCGAGGACGGAAAAAAACGGAAGAAGAGAGCAAAGACGCATTCCGCGGCAAAAGCGCAGCGTCATCGTCGTGACTCGTGCGAGCTTCTTCATTTTCAGCGACCCTCCTAGATCCTCACCCCCCCCCCCCCTCTGCTGGCATACGTGACTTGGTAGTATCAAGCGTTGACTTTTACTACTCGGGGTGGCTTTTTTTTAGGGCTTTGTTGGATGCTTTTTTCTACGGAGGTCCCCTCCTACGGACTTGCGTAGAGGAAATGTGGATTAATTGACGAGATCAGAGAACTTGTTTTTTTAAGGAATTCATAGAGTTTTTTGTAAGGTATTTTTTGGGAAGAATGATTAAACCGTAGAAAGCTTATATCGAAAGCTGAATTTTATTGTTTGTTCAGTATACAGTAATACTAGATTTTTTACGAGTTTAAATTTCAACAATCAAAGTATATTTTTAAGAAATTAAATAAGTAAATATTTATGAAAAAAATTATTCTTTATTATTTAGATACGTGCATATGATTTTTTTAAATTTAGTAGTACTTTTTTAATAAAACAAAATAATTTTAAACTAAGGCTTAAAAAAAAAAATTAATAATTAAACAGTAACTACAACCAGAAATTTTTACATCGCAAAATTCACTTAACACATCCTGAAAACATTAATTTCGCCAATTAAGTACACCGCACTCCATAAAATCCATTAACTTTTCAAACATTTAATACCCCCAAAGAAGATAATGCACAACCGGGAGCATCTGCTTTTTCCATTACTCCGCGTCTCTTCAAAATGCAAACCACGCAGGTGATTAATTGAAAAGCAGCCGTGGCACTCTCCTCTACGACGCGAAAGTTTCGTGATAAAGCAGAACAATTACAATGCGCCTCGCAACGCTCCGTCCTTCAGCGAAGGCAAATTTGGCGGCTGGAAAGAAGCGGAGGGGCAGGGGTGATCGAGGATTCAAGGCGCGCTCGGGCAGCCCATCAAAAACGCGTCCTCGCCGGCCGCGTAAGAAACTGGGACGCGTTTTTCGCCCTGCCGGTTGTGTGCAAATCATCGGGCGTGCATGTGACAGCAGCCTGGCGTCTGTGTGCTTATTGTCGGTGGTTCGCGGCCAAATGCCAGCTGACGCCGCGAGAAACTGGCGCTTGTCCTGCGTAAACTACCCCTTGGTTCTTACTTTTTTTTCGAAGTAGATTTTAATTTTGATGGTTGTAGTGGTAGAGGAAGTATGGCATCAGAGATGTACACTGATGATTTCAGCCTGGTAGTCGTAGATCAAATTTTTAGAACGGTTGAGATTTTTAGATTTTTAAGCAGTTTTTTATTGTTAGTAGTGATAAAGGAAGAGTGGTATCTGGGATTTTTACTAATGATATCAGCCTGGTAGTCGTAGATCAGACTTTTAGAGCAATTGGGAGTTTTAGATTTATAAGCAGTTGAAAATCGCTACAATTTCTTAGTGGAATTTGTGTTTTAAAAAGTTATGTAAAAGGCATGTAAAATGTATCACAGACTGGACTCTCACATAAAAATTATCATTACCTAAATGTAGAGTAACATTTGCCAAAAGTATAGTAAATTTTTCTGTATGTACAGAATTATTCGAATACCGTGCAGTAAAATTTATTATATTTATGGACAATTTTCCAGCAGAGTATGGTAATTTTCATCTGCGAGTCAAGTCTTTGGTCACGTTCCCAGACAGACAGTAATTTTTATAATACTTTTATTGAAGTGTAGAGGAAAAAGCGTCATTAAATTGTATAGTAGTTTCAAAGTTTAATTTTTATTTTCCTTTTGTTAGAAACGTTTCTGCAGCTGTGGCGAGGAGTTATTGAGTTCAGTATTTTCGAATCGATTTACGTAAACACTAAGTGCCAATCACCTGTTTATAAGCTGTCCTGAACATACTTATATACAAGACATTCCCATTACAACATATTTATTATGAAGGACTTTTAAATATGTTAAGTCAACTGAACTTCATTCTTTTTAGCTGAACAATGAACATTCTCACTGAAATCCAATAAGCAGCAATATTTATTATTTTATTCTTTACCAGAAATTTAAGATTTAATAATATTCTATATATTATATTACAAAATAATATTTTATTACAATTAATGAAATTGACGAAATGTTCTTGAACAAACAACAGCTAATACATTAACGTTTTTTAATTAACAAAGTTTTAACGCGACCATCACGTCCGCAAGCATACAACAACAATTTTACGACGTATCGATTCGAATGTGATATCAGCCCCGTCGTAAAAGTAATATTCCCATAAAATGTAAGCAACTCCCAACTGCGAAGACAATATATTCCCTCGTCTATTAACGCGTGTTATTACTCAAGCCTCGGTGCGTCCTTTCCGAAGCCCGGCAGCCAATTGAAAATTAAACATCATACAAGAGGTGAATCAGCGTAATATCAGAGCCGAATTCAAAGGGATACATGGCGTGCACGGCTTATGTACGCGGATTCCGCGCATAGTCTTAGAGGATCTTGACACTCCGCAGACGGCCAGTTTACTCGGGGAATGTCTCGGGTGCCCTCTGAATGGCCGGCTAATGGAGAGCGCCTATTTAGCATGCGAAAGTCATGGGGGGACACGCGCTGCTTTATCAATAAATTCACCCGATCCAGCGCCGGGTATCATGTGTATATGTATATATGTATATATATGTATATATGATATAGCTTTATCATTTTTACGATCGAATCAAAGTTTCATTGCGCTTTGATCGGAACGCTTCGTACACGTCCATAAAGCTCTGCTGGTCTCACTCTGTTCATCTCTTTCTCTCTCGTGCTTTTCATTCAAATCAACGTGATTTTATTGCGACGTTACCGCGCGGCGCCTCCAGTCCTCCAGTTCATTGTCTGACTGCATGGCCGTATACACCACTTAATAATCATTTTCGTTATTTTGGTGTGGTGCTGCCAACTTTGTACCATTACTGCCCTCGGCTGACTTAAATACCGTTGCCTTTCAAATAACTTCGCTCAAACTCGAGCAACTAATCGATAACAGATTTAATACTTTTAATGAAATAGTTGTAATAATGGTGAAAAGGAACTTGACAATTTTTTTTCTTTTTCTTTTGGAAAATTTCGTAAGGAATTCGAATACTCATACTTACGCAGATCATACATTCGCGTGCAGACTTAATCGGTGTAGAAAAATTAATAAATGATAAATTATAATACTGAATTTTTTCATTTATTAATTTTTAAGCAGTGATTATGTTATTACTAATAAATATTTGTTTTTATTTTCGAAGTCTTATCCTAATATCAATTCTTCTGCTTCCTACTTAAAAAAAAACTATAATAAATATAACTAATAACAATAAATTTTAAAGATTTCAAATGATTAATAAATTTGTTTACGCAATAATGCACAAAATATAGATACGAAGAATAAAAATGAATTATATTCAATCTGTAATTAATCTATAATTATAATTAGAAATTATCTACAATCTATAATTAGATTTAAATCTAAGAAGACTAATAAGTTACTACTATTTTATGTCCTACCACGTTTCGTAAAAGTATCTGAGATTTCCCTCCGCGGGATTACTTTTCTATAATAAAACAAATAGAACGACGAAAATAAATTAAACACACGCACCGTAAATCAAGATTCAAGAATCTTCATCAATCTTAAAAAAAAAACAAATTACATGACACTCTGAATACGTAATATCGTAATATACCCCATAAAAACTAACTTTTACCATTACACGCCTCTCCCGCGGCGATTTATCACGCCAACGCGATTTTCTAACGCCACTTTATTCAAAGAAGAAAACCGATAAATTTCCGCAATTCTGACAGTTATCTCAACTAACGCATAAGAAGCCCCGACTCAGCTGCAAGTTATAAACAAAGCAACAGGAATCCAAGGAGGCAGCAGAAGCGTCAAACGGTGATTCATCGAAAGTTAATCCACACAGAGGCCATTAGAGTGCAGCCTTCCGAAGGAGCGCCTGGGCGCTCCGGCATTGAAGTGATCATTTCTACGTGCCGGCAAGTGATAATAAGATCGTTACGAACTATCGCGCCGGCGGGACCGCTCCCTAACTTTCGGCAACCTCGAACGACTGCTCGCGAGGGAAGGGGCGGGGGGGGGGGGTGGGGGCGGGCCACCGCCAGAGGAAACAGACTGAAGCGGGACCGTAGCCACGACCGCAATCTGCTTTCGGCCCCCGGCGAGATTGACGAGGAACACTATCCGGACGCGCGACGCCGCTCCCTGTTGTTGATGTTGTTCGCTACGGCGAGCGCCGATAGCGCGACACACCCCGCGTGTTCCGCGCGATACCCGCCTCCGACTCTCTGTCTCTGTGTGTCTCTCTCCTCGCGGCAATTTGCCGGGACGCCGGATCGATCTGGCCGCTAAGTCGACCCAGCGACAAGCCCGCGAATTCCTCGGTCGGGCCTCCCACCCACTCTCGCTTATTTTTCCGCTTCGACCTTTTGCTCGGATTGGGAGATGACGTTGAGCGGTGTCCCTCTGGCGGCGAAACATCGAAGTGATTCTATCCACTCTGTTCGCGGACGTGATTGGCTAAAACTGTACACTGAGAAAAAAGTCAAAAGTAAATTTAACTATACACCCTAGTAAACCGGAATATAGTTAATTTTACCA
>JAWWEP010060485.1:0-10034 GCA_035582995.1 Sycophila quercilanae | reverse complement strand
TTTGGGCGCGCGCTCATTATCGATTATTGCTTTGGTACTTGTTCTATCGGCTGTCACTGTTAGGCGAGTACTTTGTAGTTTATAATTCATTTATATTTTGAATAAATTCAGTCTAATTATTTTTCTATTAATATTTTGTCAATTAATAAATTAATTCCTAGTCCCAGTCCTCGTAATTAACACCGCACATGTATCGAAATGTACTATTTCAAAACTGTTTCCACCGGCAAGCAGCGCAAATCCCGCCCTCCGCTCGCGCCCTCATTTTTCCGCCCTGAAATCACGTCGCGCCACCATAAGACCGAGGGAAGAAAAACACGCGCGAACCGCGTTCAATCGAATGTGTCCCCCTATGCCCCCTAATTAAAACAGCGCGCGCGGCATTCATCTCGCGAATTCATTTCGCGCACCGCCCGCCCAACTGCGGCGAGTTATAGAAAAAAATAGGGGGGGCACCTCCACCGGGATCGAAAAACCAAAATAAACGCGATGAAAAATAAAAGAGCCGATGGCTTTTCATCGCGTTGCTGGGCGCGCGCGCTCAAAAAAAAAGGCGCCGGCGCATCAGGGCGCCGCGGAGCAAATGAATTCGCGGGATTCGCCGCGCGATCGCTCCGGTGTGTATTTCACGGGGAGAGCGCGCGAGCGGCCGACAAATGCTTTTATTAAAAAGCTCGCGAGGCGACTTTTCTGCCGCGGCCCTCGAAGCGGTCCGCTTTGTGTTTTGTCTTCGGCGCAGGATTTACGCCCGAGAAAATCCAGACACAGCCGCTCTGTTTTTCCACGCGTCGCCGCGCTCTCTGCTTTTTTCCCTGGCTCTTCTCCCTTTTTTTCTGTTTTTTTTTCTTTTTATCTTTTTTTTCTGTTTTTTTTTTGTTATTTGGAACGCTTCGCACGTAACTTTGAGACTCCGGAAAAATAACCGCAGTCGGTTTAGCGCTCGATAAAATTTTTAACGAATTCCTGGAAACAGCCGCTTGGTGCTTATACAATCAATCTGTAAGTGATGGGCGCGGGATAGTTATACAAATTATGCATTCGAATGATGATGGTGCTTCATAAAATTGAAAATGCAACTTAGTCGTGAAATCGATTTTATTCGAGCTCGAGTGCTCTCAAACAAAAATTTTATTACGCACGCGCCAATAAGGTTTATTTCTGACAAAAATTTTCTTTCATAAAATCAGTTTATGCCTATTTTCGCGAGGGACTTTCGAGCTCTAATTTTTTAATTTTGAGATTTTCAATACCTTTGCAATATTGCCCTTAGAATCGCGTATTCTAATAAAAATGAAAATTGCCTTTTTTTTAGAAAGTTTAATATGCAAATAATGCAGCTCTCGAATATTCATAAGTAATGAACATTTATATAAATGAAAGGATAATTATATTGCCTCTTGAATAAAGAGAGGCCGGGCCATCACATCTATATTGAATCAAATTTTACTTTTGTATTTTATTAATTTATTCTTTAAATTAAATTAATTTAAAAATCATATTTTGATGAAATTAAATTATAACGTACCGATATTTGCTGATAACACAAATTAAATGGCCAAACGAACGTTCTAATTAACCGAATGAAAATTTAACTTCGGCGTGCTATTTCAGTAGAAAATGCCATAACCGATCGGCCAGCACAGTAAACCTTTTCTCGGGAGGGGGGGGGGGGGGGGGATCGAGGTTCATTCTTGGAAAAGAGGCGTTGTCTCGAAAATATACTTCGAAATGACGAGGGCGTCAATTGGTTCTCTTGGAAAAGTAGTGCGAGAGCCTCATACCGCCAAGTGGTAAATTGTATTGGAGTGCTACTCGAGGCTGTTCCTGCACCTATGACCAAACGCGTTCTTCGAGTGCCACCACGTGATATCGCAAAGGTACTCGACCAAAAGAGAAATTACGAAAAAAATCATTATTTTCAACTTTTGTGATTTTTATAGCTCTTCATATTTCAAAGTGCCTCGTTTTTTTCCTGAATGTCGTTGAAATCTAGTGTCGGCGCTTTCAATGTATAATGTTTGAAATTCAAATATTCATGAACAATCGATTAATTTGAGTACAGTCAGCATTGAATTAAGCTTAATAGTCAAATACAAATCACCTGCACATTCTAATAAATTTTACATTCATCATAAATATCACAATATTATGTTAAGTATAATACATTAAATTTAGTAAATTACTCCTGAACGTGAGGAAATCATTTTTTTTTAATTAGGACTATGTATTTACATTTAAAATATTCTAAAATCTGTTAAGGGGGGTTTGTACATAAAAATTTGTTTTTGAAAAATAATTTAAAAATTAAAAATTGTAATAAAATTTATATTTTCTATTAAATATTCTAGAAATATGTTATATTCCTGCCAAAATGAGCCCAGATAGAAATTCTTAGACTCATCGTAGCCTACATTATGGTAGTTTCAAAAATTTTGCTTTGGCGTAACCTACAGGTTCCATCGGTACATCAATTTTGATGAGACGGGGCTTAAATTTTTGAAAATTTATGTCATTTAGGGCTGAAGAGTTTTAGGAATTAGAATTATTTGATTAAAGACTGGAAAAAATTAAAAAACTACTTATTTTTCTTCATTTTGCAATATTGAATCCTTTGAAAATTTCAAATTTCTAATTAAATCATTTTGCACTACCTATTAATTTTAATTTAATTTTAAGTTTCTCTTGTAATTTGAATGCGATATTTTATTGGAAAGCTCAAACTATCTTCCAAGTATAAGCATAGAATCTTCCGAAGATTTCATTGCATAGAACGGTCAAATTTTTATTATATATTTTAGGATAATTGCCATTGAGAAGGTGCCTCCATGTATTATATTGATAACTTCAATTTCTTTTTACAGCAAGTATCAGCATTCAAGATTTAAAAAAATGTACGCTTCAATACGTAAAAAAATAATTTTAATCAATCATTTAAAAAAGTATGCACAAAAGTATATCAATACCTGTCAGCCTGTTTTTGCAGAAAAGCTCTACAAATAATGTCTCGCGTATAAAAGAAATTGATTGCTTTTTGGTAGCCGGTGAAAAATTGATATCTTACAATGCATATTTTGAATAATGTCCGAACTCGAAGCTTTAAATAAATACAATATATATTGTACAACGTATAGCTCGCGACTCCGCTATCATTAATTTAATCCCCCTGAAAAGTCACAAACTTTCATAAATATTCGATTTATTTGCTCGGTGCACGTGCGGAAAAATAAATATTAGCATTAGCCGAGTAGCCGTCGTTCCGCCGATAATCGATGTCATTCATTGCGCCTCCTCCCGCCGGCGAATCTCGCCCGTCTTTCCTTTCACGTCATTCCCGGCTTCCATTACGTAACTCGCGTCCGCGCCTCTTTCATCGCGGCACATCGGCGCAGTTCTTCACTCCGGGCGGCTGCATTCGCGTCTTGTCCGAGAAGCGAGCGGAAATCCACCCCAAATGGCCTCTGCATGAAATACCGCCTCGGCCCTCTCTCCTCCCCCGCGTCGCATCAGCCATTCAGTGCAGCGGACGTCTTTCACGGCTTATACAGCTCCTCACCTTGCGCGCTAGGCACTTCGTATCGCGCGCCGCTTTTTCCGAAGCCAAGAGAGCAATTTGGCCTACGTGACCCTCTCGCCGGCCACCTGCGCCGTCCGCGAGTCTCGCGGCCGGCGTGTCCATCCATCCTCGCAATTTTCGCGCTGCGGCGAATTTTTTTTTTCTCCCTTCCCTTCCTTTCTTTCGCGCGCGGCCGGAAACGTTTAAATCTTCCCTGCCCTCGCCCATTGTTCGCTCCCTTCGGCAATCGCTTCGCCGGCTTTGTCTTTCTTTTTCCGTCCGTTTCTCATGCAGATCGTCAGTCGCGTTTTTTCGAACGTCCCCTCACCACCCCGCGTTATATATGCGGGCGTTTTTGCCGCCGACGGCGAATTCCGACGCCCCGTCTTTCCGCAGCGTCGCCGGCAACGTGTATAATCACTCGTTTATTACGGCGACGTTTTTCATCCGCTCGCCGAGGCGAGCAAAGCGCCCGGACGGGCACAGAGACGGGCTCTGTGTGTATACACGGCGGAGGAGGGGAGCGAGCAGCGCGAATTATCGAGTGAGCGAAAAAAAAGGAGGAGAGCGCGCGGAGAGCTGGAGAGGCGAGGGAAGATAGATGGAGCCGGCCGATGGGATATGGATGTCCGTCGGTGCGGCTTCCTCTCTTTTCACCTCTCTCCCTTCGAGATTTTTCCAATTGATGACGCGGGACGCGCGCGTCCTTTCCTGCTCTCTGCGTGTACGCGCGAAAAATCCGGACCGATGCGGATTGATGCCCATCCCGGCGGACACTCTCACCCTTTTTATGCGATTGCGCTTTATGGATGGCGGCGGCGATGGAGATGTAAGGCGATTACGCGAAAGATGAAGCCGAACCGATTAGAGCATTTTATAGCGGGTATTACGCGTATTTTTGCCGACCACTCGATCTCTTACCTTTTTTTTCCCTTTACTCTTGTTGGATAGATTTCTTTTTCCTCGGTTATAATTTGCCTGGAAAATTGGAGAAACGAGAGACAGCCATAAAATAATTATTCGCATATCATTAGAAAATCTAATTTTTTTTCAGCATTTCTTTTTTCTTTGTACACTGAAGTTTTTTTCAACAATTATTTAATTATTTCAACTAATATTTGATTATTTGATGATTGAAGCAAGTGAATATTGGTTAAAACCAGTAACGGTCAGTTGTGACTACTGAAATTTTTTCTCCGTGTATAAATCGAGTTTGTTGAAATTTTAAAGAGAAAATAAAAACAATCGCAAACGTTCTGTTCTATCCGCAAGTAAATGCTGGGAACCACAAAGTCAAATGAAATGTTGCGTGTTCTTTTGAGGGAAAAATTTAAATACCAAGTCGAGCTTCTAAAAATAGAATTATTAATTTACGGCTATTGAATAATTTACTTATAATTATATTTTTAATATAAAATTGAGAAAATTTGCAGATCAAATTTAATTTTCTTTCTTTATTTTTTATTCTGTACAGTAATGTACTATAATTATGATCAACTGCACAACTATTCAAAATTATTATTATAATATCAGAAAACTTACTTAACTTTGTTAACATTCTTTATGGACTATTTTTACTTGTAAATAGTTTAGTGACAGTGAAGCATATTTATAAAACAATTCCATTTCTCTGCGCTCTTTTATGGATACAATTTAAAGAATTGATTAAAAATTAAAATAAGCATTTTTCTAAAAAGTAATTTCATTCGTTTCTCGTTGCATATTACGTTCAAAGTAAAAACTTTGAAGTATAAATAATTTAATTTCATATTTTTACGCTGCTTACGAGCCTCCGTCATGTTACTTCTCTCGACTAAAAAATATTTTGAAAAATGGTCCGTGATATTTCTCCATTTCGGAAATCCTATATCGCTGGCAACGTTAAACTTTCGAGTACCAACGAGACTTCCATAACTTCGAGATCGAAAAAATATGACTCCGTAGCAGAAAAAACGTCGCTCGGGGTGGTACAGAACGCACTTCTTCCTCGAAGCCAGTATACCCATGTGTCCATCTTAGAGCGGACGCCTCCGGAGTTCGGAATGCGCACCTCTGCTTCGCAGCTGTTTCGTGCACGGCGCGAACTTGTTTTCATATATAAAGTTTCCCTCGGTATCGGCGCAGAGAAGGGGGGGGGGGGTGCACCGGGGCAGGCCCGGAAGCGCGCCGTTCGCAAAAGTGCAGCTCTGCCAAAGGAAAGATGAAGCAGCAGCGGCAAGTTACTCCATTTTCCGTATCTCTCCCGACCGCCGGCCGGGATTCGCCTCCGTATTATATGCATATCAGGGAACACTTAGGTCGGGAAAGTTCAATCGCGGAGTTCGGCTGCGGCGCATACACTGCACGCGCGGCCGCGCGCAATATCGTTTTTTCCTCCCCCTCCCGGCGCCCCTCCCATCGAAATAACCGGCAGTCTTTTAAGTCCTTTTTAACTGCCGTTTATTCCCGGCTTCCTTTTTCCCTGTGTCTTTGCTCCTCTTGATATCTGCGCGCCATGTTTTTGCGCGAGATATACATTGAATTTTTCATTTTTACAGCCACGCACGCCTGGAGTTAACTGTGCGGACTCCGATTTTTATTCGCGCAACTGCGTTATATACCCCCGGCTTCTCGTTGCCGCGCCCGATGAAAAAGAAGGAGCAAGACGAGCGAGGAGAGTCGAACTTTATTGGAAAATAAATTTTTGTAAAGGTTATAAAGCGAGCTTTATTGCAGGCGCAGCCCCGAGAAAGCTTTCTCCGGGCATACTGGAGACTGTTTTGTCTTAAAGCTTCGCTCGTTCGGAATTAAAAATCCAGCGATTTCAATGCTGACACTTGATATGTTGACCGTAAATCAACGTACAATGGTTTACATCTTTACTTTTGCACGTTTATTACTAATTTAATGAACCTAAGGGTTGTCTAAAAAAAAATTCACTGGAAATATAAATGCTTGTGCAGCATATATTAGCAAAAAATTAATTGCCCTTGTCAGTTTTAATCGTAAGTTATACGACGGTGCAGCACAGTTAAATGCAGATTCATGCAATTATTTAAAACTTCTTTTACTTCAGGGTGCACGAATGCTAGAACATTATTACGTGTACTGTTTTTATTTTGTTTAAAATCTCCACTAAATTAAAATATCTAATAATACAGCAGACATAAAATCAGAAAATTACTTTATTCTTTTTTTTTTTAACTATTTAATCGATAATAAAAGTTGTACTTTGAAATAAAATTAGTAAATTTAACAAAATATTTCTTTAAAAATTTGACAAGTAAATTATGTAATGTACTAAAAATATTTTGTTGAAACTAAATTAATTTCATATTTTCAAATAAATATTTACTTTGAAAACCTTTAAATCTTGCTAAAATTACTAACTTTTCAGTACGGGGATTAATAAATTAGTAAGAAGTAAATAATTTGAGTAATAATAGATTTTTACTGAAACTTCACAATGAAGATAATTTTTTAGATACATTATCAATAGTAGAATAGATTTGATGCGATACATTCTTCTTGATATTGCAATCGTCATTACCTACAAATTTATAATCAATCTAAATTTTAATAAGTAACACAAAAAATGAAGAATACATTTTGCCTCAAAATTTAGTACACGGAGAAAAGCTCTTGTAAAAAAATTACTATACTGTTTTTTAACGCAGGGACAGACTCGACAAATAAAAAATTTTACTAGAAAGTATAGTATAATTTGCTATAATTTCTAGTAAAATTTTTTATTTGTCGAGTCTGTCTCTGCGTTACAATGCAGTATAGTAATTTTTAAAAGACCTTTTCTCTCAGTGTAACAATTAAAAGAAATAACTTTGGTTTATACTAGTTAATTAATAAAAAAACGAATTTTTTGCAACACCCTTGCACGTTCGCTGCGCAGTAATGAAGAAAGTTTATTAGGAAACTAATTTCTCCTCTTCCTCCGATTAAATTGTTAATTACCTTAAATCCCGCTTGTTAAACACCGGTCGAGCCAAACTCGTTAGATGATAATTCCGAAAAAAAAACCATAGTAAATTCATATGCTTTAGCTTGAATATATTCACAACCGCGAGTACACAGGGCAGAGGCGAATATATAAGGTAAAAGATAATCCCATAGCAGTAAAGCACCGAGAAAGAGAGAGAGATAGAAAGAGACAGACAGAAAACGAATGTAATCACGCGGTAATTCCGAAATCACGCTCCGCCAGCCGACTAAAAAGAAAACGAGGATATCTCCGGCGGTGGCTCCGGCGAGACGGACAGGGCCTGCGGGGGCGTATGTATTCCAGTCTCAAAGCATCAATCCCCCGGCCGATGGTCCGGAAAAATGTAATTAGGCGCCGGGGCGAGCTGAGCACGCAGAGCCGCGCACAGTCGGGGGAACGGCGACCGAGGCTTGGCTCTCGTGGTCCGAGGCGCGAGCCGTGGTTACCTAGAGCCAGTGCCTCAAAGAGTTTTCGTGTTTGCGGGGGACCCCCGGCGCAGAATAAACTTTGCGCTCCACGGTACGTGCCCCCGGGCGATTCGATTGCCCCCCGTACACTCCTGGGCCTTGGCAAATACGTGTCCAGCAGACCCGGGAGTCGGTCTCAAGTGTGTGCGTGTCAAGAGTGTCGCGGCGCTGCGCGCACGAGTATATACCTATATATTAGTGAAAAAAAAAATCGAAGTGCGGCGTACGCGTGTGGGGCGAGTGCAGGAATAAAGGTAAAGTGCAGCCGCCGCCGAAATTGGGTCACTTTAAGCGCCCATTTTCGGCAGCGTGGATTCAAGTTTTTCGGCGCACGATCGTTATTTTAAAGCTTTTATCGAGACCTATTGTTTGAAGTTTGATATTTTTAGAAATAAATTCAATTAAAGGACGCGGCCTGAAATTCCAATATCGATAATGGCTATATATAGTCGCGTTTCAAGAGAGATG
The DNA here is from genome assembly GCA_035582995.1 of Sycophila quercilanae. Taxonomy (NCBI): domain Eukaryota; kingdom Metazoa; phylum Arthropoda; class Insecta; order Hymenoptera; family Eurytomidae; genus Sycophila; species Sycophila quercilanae. Next base: position 1,570 of record JAWWEP010060485.1, on the reverse strand, counting down.
ATTTTAATTGAGAAGGGGCTTTATTATTTAACTGATTCGTTTAAATAAATTTGATTCCTGATTAAAAATAAATTCAATTTCAGATTATTTTTTTTTTATACAGCAACTGTAAATTTGCATACTCTGTTAAAATTTATGATATTTTAGACGATTTTGCCACTTTTTAATGCTTCATTTGATTGCTGTGCTTAATCAATTAAGATGCTTAACTTAAATCTTATTATAGAAGATGAAGACAGTTAATGTAGGTTCGACTGGCGAGAATAAATGATGTTGAAAATTAAATTTCGAAAGTAGCTTTATTTGCGTTTTCGTTTGTTTACTACTTTAGGTCAGAAGTATATTCAGCCGGATTGACTTTTTTTTGTGATCATTTTGTGCAGATTGCATAGAAACAACATTCGCAGACGTCCTCATTCTGATAACTGCACCATAACAGTATTCAGCGAGTTCTGAATGCGACGACCAATTCCAGCACAATAAAATATAATCATTCAAACAATTTTTCCCGTTAAATATACTGTTATAACACTTGCGATGTATATACTTTAAAGATTACAAAATTTACGTCTGGTTGAAATTCATGGTTGTAATATCGATTTCAAAATAATTATATACCAAAATCAAAACTTTTACCCGCAAAATTTATGAAATTCTAGTGTAAAATTTGAGCTTCTGCGAAATTTTCGACTGTGCATGTGTACGAGAAGAGGAGACGAGAAAAGCAGAAAATACTTGGCTCGATTCGATTTGTGCTCGCGGGGACAGTAGTCTTGCCCGCAATGTTCTCCTAATTTTTTTCTAATTATTTCGTTCACGCCTAAAACCAAATGTAAAATATACGTATTACATATTTCATTAACAATCAACTTTTGAATATTAAAAATACATGACGCAAAATATCTTTTAAAAATGTATATAGAGGAGAGACCGGGGCGATCTGGCCTGGGGGTAAGTTGGCCAATGGCTTACAATTAATAATAATAAGTGTATAATAAGTAGTAAATATACTAAATATATAGTAGTTTATTATAATATAAGTGTATAATTATTATGGCTTATAATTCATTATTATGAGTGTTGTACGTCAACCGCGACGTGCTCTGTTCTTTTGATTATGAATATAACCCATCGGCCAACTTACCCCCAGTCCAAATCGCCCCGGTCTCCCCTAATATAGAATTAATTGGACAAAAACACAACAATATTCTAAATCGAAGATAAAAATGTTGCACATTCGAAATCACACAGTTATATTTTATAGTACACAGTTATATTTTATAGTATTTTACAGTAAAAAAAATAGTTAATACTGCAAGTAGAGCATTTAAAAAGAATATTTCAACACTTACTAGGAGAGTACCTGACCTCCGGATCACGGAATTTGTTGAAACTTTGATAGCTGATTTCGTATATGAAAATATGAAGAAAGCCAGAATATTAGGGTCTAACGCTCATAATCTTCGACATAGTAGGTTCCTAAAGGTATTTTCAGCTAAAACTTCATTTTTCATTATTTAACTATAACTTCGCACCCATTAGACCTACAGAATCCACCAAAAAAGAAAAC
>JAWWEP010060463.1:0-10039 GCA_035582995.1 Sycophila quercilanae | reverse complement strand
CACTTTACGGACCCTCGGAGAGATCCACATCGATTTAACCGGGCGTCGGCTCGCGGCCCGCAAACACCGCGAAACAGCTGCTTTTCCGAAACTCGAGTATCTTAAACAAGCGAGAAACGTACCGGGGTGTCGCTAATTTTGGCCCCTGCACCGGGGACCCGAGGAAACTTTACACGCTGTAAACGCCGTGGCGCGGGGACGGCAGCGCCTCGTCGATCCCACGGCCCGCCGCAAGATATGAGGGCAGCGATTCTCGTAAAATCGCAAGCGTCGCGTCGCGTCAGATTACGACGAAGCACGCACCCGCGCCCACCTGGTCGTGTGCGATGCCTCGTCAAGGTGAGCGCCCCGCTGGGGCACGGATTTCGCATGCGCGCCTCTCCGGATTTTACGAGCTGCTCGGCCCGTTATTCACGCGCCGCTAAGCTATCTTTTTTCCAACGCCTCGATGAGCTTCGCCGGTGTGTTGCGTTAAAGGCGAGCTGCGCTTTGTGCCCGTCTCTCCTTTCGAGTCTCCCGGGCACTGGGTTAGAGCCGGGATTTTTATTTCAGAAAGGAGGTACTCGTTTTATCTGTTAAGTGTAGGATTTCGAATGTTTTTTTTTTGTTTTTGCTGATAGGATTTTTTATACGGTGGGCTATACAGAGCGTCAGCTGACTTTTTTTACAGTATTTTTTTTTCTTTAATGGTAACGCACGTTTCTGACGCATAAAAAAATACGGACTATAAAGGCAACGTTTGAAAAATATTTAACATTTACGGAGGGCAAATTACTATTTGCTTAAATTAAAAGTGTACTTACATCAGGGAAACGAATTATGCAGTTTGTTTATGAATCACGTACGTTTTATCGCCTGGTTAAAATTCTTAATTAAAAAATTAAAAATTTTTAATTAATTATAATTGATTAAAAATTTACATGTGTTTCAAGTGAAATGTTACAATGAAATTTTTCGAAAAAAAAATCATTTTATATTTACTCAAAATCCTTATAATTTTAATTAAACACACTGCGACCCATAAAACCAACTATTCATTAAAACGTTTCTGCGTAATTTTCTCACGTCGAAGCTCTCGCGCGTTCCTGAACACACGCAGGCAAAGAAGCCCCCGCAGTCCGCCGAAGGCGATTAAAAAACTGGAACCCCGGGGCTGCGCTCGTTTACGAACAGATCTTTTCAGCCGTGAGCGAGTGCCCGAACGCGGAGTTAGCGGGAAGCACCGAGTGGCTGCGGCTAAAAAAAAAAAGAAGAAACCGAAGAGCGTCGCGAAGTTTCAAGTCCTTGTCCCGACCGCATTTACCGGCGGGTTTGGAGGGTCCGCGCGATATTCCCGTCACGAGTCGGCCGCGCTAAACGCGGCGAGCGCACATCCTCGTGGCTCGCGCTTAATTATCGTCGCGTCCAATTACAAGATGACGAAGTTACTTTTTCCGGCGACCCTCTTTTTTTTATCGTTCCGTCGCGCTGACTCGACTGGGGATCCTCGTTAATTTAAGAGTCAAGGCCTGCTTAGGCCGACGCGAAAACCGCGCTGACGGTCCTTTTTTTTGGCTTTTGGGTTTTAGAATTTTTTTTTATAACTAATTGGACGTTCGTTTAACGAGCCGTAGAAAAGGCAAATTTTTCGTTTGAAATTAAATTAAAGCCTTAATAGCGGAGATAGAATAAGTCTGATATTTACGATATATATTCATAGTCGGATTAAAAAATCATTAAATTTTTATAGTCGCAGTATAATCTCGATCAAGCAATTGAAATTAGTTCGGAAAGAAGTACCGAGTTATCTGCTGATCTTACATCCTCGACGAGTCGATCTAATGAAATTCTTTCGGTGCGAATTCGAGGAACTTTGATTTACGATTACGGCCAAGTTATGAAATATTCCAGAAGGAATTCATAACTTAAGTAACGGAGTAAGTGATATCGATCGACTCTTCTTCGTCGTTGCCTGGTGCGGCGGCAGGACGGAGGACGGCGGGGGAGGGGGCAAAGCGAAGGGGACGCAGAGCAGGCAAGGGAAGAAGAGGAGCCGAAGGGCGGACGTATAAACGCCGCGTGGAACAAGCTCGAAAATGGTCTTACACGAGGCTCTCCACTCCACCCCCCCCCCCCCTTCCCTTTTCACGCCCAATGTATATCCCCTGGCAGACACGATCGTTAAGATACCCGCTCGCACCTAAGGAATCGCCCTCGCTCCTCTTTTTCCCTCGTGCGGTTTTACATTTATAACCCAATACCCCCGGCTAAGCGTGACTTCCGTCCGCCGCATCCGTTCCGCTATCTCTTCGCTGTTCTCTCGCCTCGTTTTCTCGGAGCAGCTTGTTTTACTTGGCTCCAAAGGAGGAGGAGGAAAAAAAGAAGAAAGTTCGCGAGGTTACGAGTCGGCGTTTTTCCGCTACCATGGCATTGACCTGTACTCATTTGTGGACTTGAGAAGTTCGCTCTTGTGAATTAAGTAGTTCAAGTCAATTACGGTCAGACGCGGCGGGTTTTAGATTCACCGCGGGAAATTCGATTGGGCGAAGTGGGGCGAAGTGAATTGCGACGATTGGAGAGAAGAAATAGTGATGGAGAAATTGGTTAATATTATGTTTGAAATACTTCGAGCTTTACTTATAAATAAATAAATATTTGTAGAAGAAAGAAAAGTTGAAAATTTACTCGAGCGTCTTTTATTAAACAAGAGTGCAAGTGGCACTTTATTTTATTGTTTATTAAAAAAGGAAATATAAGTTAATCACATTTATTTTGTAAAATTCAAATGGAAAAATCAGATTTCGAACCTCTCCAAGGAAATCGCGGCGTCCGGGCGAAGAGGAAAACCAAGCGATTTTTACATTTTTGAAAAATTCAAATGGAAAAGCAAGATTTCGGCGCTCTCCAAGGAAATTATAGCGCTGTTCTATTACACAGCCCGTCCTCGTCCTTAAAGCTTCCCCGGCGGTCGCGCAATTCCACCTCGCGAAATTCAGCAGAGATGCGCGAGATTCGCGCATCGGGAGAAAAGGCGCTCCGCTCAAAATTCAAGTGCCGAAGTTAAATGGGATACCACGGCGAAAATAATTTCATTTGGTAAATCACTCACCGCGCGTAAAGCGAGGACGCACCGACAAAACACTTAATGGGACCCTGCAGCCTATTATGCGACGCGCTGCGTTCATCCGCCGAAATCGCATCATCCCCCCGTGGGCGGGTCGCGCGCGCGCGCGTCGGGAAAACAGTATGAAAACGAGGTGAACGACGTGACTTTAAGTCCCCCCTCCCCGCACTCTCCAGGCCTCCCAGTCTCGTGCGAACGTTATAACAAAGTTAGCCCGGGGCGGCTGTAATGGGCTCGCCCTCGCCACAATGTCTCTCCGCGAAAATTCGATTTCTGCCGCGATCGCTCTGCAGACGAGGCGATTTCCCTGCGAAACTGCAGGCGGGCCCGTGCTATTTCGCCGGTCGCCGTAATGGGAAAGAAAATAAGATGTTTAGTCGGCGAGGCGTTTCGTTTCGTTTCTTTTTTTTCTCTCTTTTTTTCTGCTCTGTCGGCGGACGCGGAAATTGCTTCTCGAACGCATTCGGCTATTCCGTTTGTCTTTTGAGTGGCGCGGAAGTTATGCGAAGTTTTAATGACGGGAAAATTGGGTGTTTTGCGGCGCGCCGGTTCGCTCAAATTGCACCACCTCCCGGAGCTCCGGGGCTAGTCCCTTCGGTTCGAAGGGCTAATCTCGCTTATTCATGAGGCCGGCTAACTGCATTATTTAGTCATTCCGTAGAAATGAAAAAGACCCTGCTCTGGCCCCCTGGTGGGGATTACGTTCCTTTTATTTCTACATCGGTCCAGGAATGCTGTGACGGGAAGCTTTATCGTCTCCTGTCGCATAACTTTTTTTTCCGCGTTCTACCCTATATATTGTTTCGTGAAATATCGCGAATTCAACTTGAACGCACGTGTTTCCACTCTGACACTAATTCATTTATGTATAATCGTTTTGCAGTAACTACCGAACTATCTTCACTTTGTTGAAATAAATGTCTCACCTTCGTTTTCTATTCAACGCAATAAAAAGGTCGTAACATCACCTCAGGGGAACAATGCAGTATGACCGTATTTCTTTCTCTATTTCTAGAATTTCATTAGCGAAATAATAAGCTTCGCAGGTTAAACATGTTTTACTACTTTTCAATTTTCTTAATAGAAACCAGATTTTTAATATTTAAAATATTCAATTGTTTAATTAAAAAATAAAATATTTAATCAAGTATTTACGTACTTAAACGGACAGCCTGCATTATTTCTCGAAAATGACGAAACGACGCGTAAAAAAAGGTGACTCACCCGTGATTGTGATTCTCGCTGTTGTCGGGCGCGTCTAGGTTGGCAGGGTCCTGGGTGAGGGGTCCCTGCGTGACGTCGACGCCCATACTACCGATGTCGAGGGCGGCGTAGGCACGCCTGCCCTGGACGCGGGTGCCACCGCCGGTGGTCTCGCTGCCGGCGGACCTCACGCCGCCGCCACCCACGAGCTCTTGATAAAAGTCGTCGTACAAGGAACTGCCGTTTTCATTGCTGTTCAGGGCGTCGTCCAGCCGCGCCGGGTCCAGATGGTAGTTCGGATTCTCAAAGGAGAGCAGACCGTTCTCTGAAATCACCCAGGAAACGCTCGAGTTTACACACGCTGGCATCGTTCTCACTTTTGTTGCAGCCCTATCTATACCCACTGCACTGGGGATTTGCGGCTCCCCGCCTTTCTTTTATATCCTTTTTTTTAGTGCGGTGTTTTCTTTTTTTTTTTTTAATCCCTTTTCTTTTTAAACAAGCGTAAAGAATATTATTTATTCCACAAGTTCGTGGAGTGAAAAGAGAGAGCTAAGTTTTAATTGTGGAAAGTTTTTTCAGGGATTAATGGTCGATTGATGTAATCAAAATTAATTGGAAGTTATAATTTGATTTAATAGTAGGGTTAAAATATTCAGTTACTTTAAAAATTTATAGTTGACCTTAATGTATTTTAACGTGTCTGACATGGCCCGACTGTTACTACTTACAGCTATTTCTTTATCGAAGTCACGATATTTATACTTACTTAAATTGTTAGCAGCTATAAGTCAATCGCTTGTAATATTTTCTTAAAAAATTCCAGTGAGCGTTTTTATTATTTTTTAAATATAAGAACAAATGTATTTAGTCTTCATCAATCATTCTGTTAACGACTTCATTATTGTGAAAACAAAAACAAGACATCAGCTCCCAAGTAAAATAAAACTCTACAAACTTTAGAAAATAGACAAAAAAGAACATCAACAACAGTAGTTCCACTTCAAAATTAATTAAGAAACTCCAGAAAACTTTGGAATTTCGGAACGCGCAAAAAAATTCCACGTGATTTACCGGCGAAGACGAGCGCGCGTTACGTAAGGTTTTTCCGCGCGCTCCGTGCCGAGGCTATTAATACGATCATCGCTAACGATGAATCGATACTCTACTTTCACGCGCTATAGGACCGGCTCGCGCTCGCGGGAATCGATCCCCGGAAAAGCGCGGCCTTTCAGCTGCGACGGGGAGTAAAGAAAGCCCGCCTTCCTACTTCCGGCTCGACGCTTTACGGCGCGTTACTTTGAGAAAATTTTGCATTTCTCCGCCACTCGAGCCCGGCAATCTACAAAACTGCAAAATAAAACGCCGGGGCACCGTGGAAGGGGGCAGGCGGTAGCGCGCCGCTGAGGAGAGCGAAAAGGAAAGAGAGGAAAAAAGTGGCAAAGCCGACGCGCGCTCTCGAGGGACCCCGAGGGAAGAGTTTGAAAGTTTGGACACGCTTTCGGTGTTAGAACAAGTACAAGTCCTCGAGAGGAAGAGAATGGAAGAAAAAAGTCCGCGAGAGGAGGAGGAGAGAGAGCGGAGCGCGCTGAAGGCAGGAGAAATGGAAAATGGACTGACCGAGTATGGAGTGAGCGGTTCTGAATACAGTTTATGTATTGCATTCGCTTTCAACGATAATGTAGTTTAACAAATTTTTCACTCGTTTTTTCAATTCAAGGAACTTGGAAAACGATTGTTCAATAATCATTTCTTTCTACACAGTAAAAATGTTATCACTTTGTTGAATTCCTTCTTCTCAATCCTCTATATCTTCAAAATAATCTAATATCACTTTAAAAACTATATATTCAAATCTAAGAAAGTAATTTATTAAAATAATCTTTATTTAAGTGCATAAATCCGCGTCCATTATTCGATTAAATCAACGCGCTATAAAAAAAAAAGACGCGCATCATCCATCAATCACAATGGATAAACAAATGAGCCCTCTCGCGCTAAAAATCAATTACGGTAGCTCGGCGCGCACGCGTCACGCTGCACACGCGTAAGAAAATCGTGGAAAAAAAACATGGCAGGAGAAAAGAGTGTACTGTCACCGCCCTCGATGAGTCACCCCCTCATATCGATTGGCCGCGGCGCGCGCGCGAGGCTAGCGCCTAAGTGCTAGGAAACTTCCCTCCGCGTCACGAGCGATGTGCCTCCTCCGTGCATTCCTCTCTTTTCATTTCATTTTTTTTCCGTTCGCGGAGCGAGTCAAGCTCCCCAGGAATGAGAAATTTCACGGGCGCCTTCCGCGGGGGACTCGCTAATTTGGACAAATAAGTCGTAATTCATGCGGGCCGCGAGCTTTGGTGCGACGGGCGTTTTCTCCACGATACTGTTCATTTTACCTGCCCTTATTTGCTCGGGCTAAACACGAGCGCGGGGTACCTTCGTTATATATTGACGAATTTTACGGGGCCTGCTTTCGGACTGAAAAGTAATCGGCGAATGCGCAATGAAAGTGGAAACTGCCGTTTGAGACTCGAGCCTTGGACCTGCGGGGCTGAATGTAATTGGAATTTCGGTCTATTTGTTTTTTTTTTATTTTTTAATCCAAGTGGTTTCGCTGGATTTCTTACGCTTGGATGGGTAAGAGGGTTCGGGTGTTTGTCGGATGAAAATGCGCAAGAAACACACCCTCATTTCTTAGTATTCTATTAACGAAATTCTCACTAGCGATGTAAAAGCCGAGTGTTCTGTTACTACTGACTCACTGGTTTTTACTGCGGCACGGTTGATTTACTTTATGATTCACAAAATTTTTTTTCCTAGAGCAGTATTTTATTTTTTTTTTTTTTTTTTTTTATTTAATTAAATTTAAATTGGACTTTCCAGTTCATTCCGTTTGAGTCGTTTAAACTTTTATGGGCTAAGCAATGGCCGTTATACACTCTATCGGAGAAATGTCAATCACTGAATTTCAAAGTATGACTGTCCAATGAATGGTCGATATTATAAAACAAGAAAAATGCAAAAAAGATTTGATTAGTATATTTCAGAAATAAAAGAATACTCACTTATGCAATGAATATTTATAATATAATAACAAGCGTAAATAAACTAAGACTCGACGTATATAAATAATACTCAAGATGATACCCAAGATTACTTTACCACTGCGAATTTCGGTTAATACCCAATGTAATTTTAGACCGAATTCCGTGGATCGCATAATTTAACCAAATAACCGTAGAGCTAGCTCGGCTGGCATTAATAAATTCCAAAATTCGTGTAATAACGAAATACAATTCAGGCAATACAACACGGGGACACTAATGCTCTGAAAACCACTAAAAGCCACTTAATCGCTTTATTTAATCCTTACCCGGCTCGAGTGAAATCATAGACACGAAATATTAAGGCCATCAACTCCTGTGGCAAATTACAGTTTGCGACAGTTAGCCCGCCGAGGAACTTGACGGTCTCCCGTCGACTGTCTCGTTTCCCATTATCCCCCAACTTCCTTGTAAAGCAAATGAACGCCTCGATGTAGCTCGGAGGTGGCCTTCCTCACGACTCGACGTCACCGAAATATCCGAACAATCGCAGCCGGGAGGTCGGTATGCACACCCATGGAGCTTTAAAGAATCGATCTGGAGAGGGGAGCGAAGGGGGTATATACGCTCGTAAATATTTACGACGGCGATGGTCGCGGAAGCGGCCTGGGACGATCGATTCGGGCTCTTATTAATCGCGGCGCTCGCGCGAGCGTATTTAGAAGACGATGAACCCGCGGTGCGCCGGTGAATTATGCGCCAGCGAAGCGAGCGCCCCGGAAAGCATCGCGCCGCGTGCGGGGAGAGAGAGAGAGAGAGAGAGAGAGAGAGAGAGAGAGAGAGAGGCGCTCAGACGTCGCGGCGCCGCTCGTGCCCGGCGCCACACGCGACGCTCCCGACGCCGACCCTATATTTTTCGACTTCTGCATGCGAGTGCGAGGGGCTACTGCCGGCTTTATGCGCCTCCCCCCTCCTACAGCTACACTCAACCCTTTTCGACCCGGCATTTACAGGTTTCTCCACGCGGATTCCGTTGGCCTGGCTTATTTGCTCTCCAATGGTTTTACATTTTTACGTTTGAAACGTGTTTTTTTTTTATTTCTTTTTTATTTTGAGAGTTGCTTTTGCTATGTAAATGTTATTTAATTGAGATACGTTTTAATTAAGTTGGGATTGTTTGGGATTTCTTTTTTAACAATTAGCATTGGAGGATAAGCTGTAAAACGTAGGGAGGGTAAACAAAAACTATTACCGTTTGCATACTAATGAAGTGATCGTTAGATTTTTGAACTGATAAGACGATATTATTATTAGAATGAATAAAATAAAAACATTATAAGACTATTTTTTTTTTGTTTATTTGCGGGTATACTAAAAATTCGAATAAATTCGGGCGTACGTGGTTTTCTTGCCAAATAGTTGTTTGCTGAAATTTTCTTTATCAAATTACGAAGAAAGAAATTATCCTTCTTACTGTGACGGATTATATAATGTAATCTCTTGACTTTCTCGCTCTCGCATGACTTGCTCTTTCTTTTAACGTCGTTTCCAACTTCTTTTCCATTAGTCCATTATCTTTTTTTCCACCCCCTTCCCTTTGCCCTCAGTCTTTTCCCGAAAGTCATAAGTATAATCTAGCTAATCTTCATACGAAATCTTCTTTTTCTTGATGTAATTGGTCCGCCTATTTCGCGTCATTATCGGAATTATCTATACGCAGGGATAATCTCGCGAGACTCTTTGCACTTTTAAAACGAATTTAATGAGAAAGATACGAGTAAATACGCGGAGAAAAATGGAGTTGCACGACTAATGTGCATTATGTCCAAGACGGAGAAATTTTAATACCAGGTTTAGCAATTGTATTTCCTTTTTATTTTCGTCGGAAAAAGATATTTTTATAACTTTTACGGGGAGGAAAATAAAATATTATCTTTGTCGCGCAATTAATCCACTTTTAGAAACTCTGCCGAGGAATTTAAAAGTTTTTTTATTTTTATTTTAAAAATATATCCAATTTTTTAAAATTTGTGTGAAGAAAAGGATAACTTCGAAACTGAGATAAGCTTTTGAAAGCTTATAAACTCGACTGACTCGAAATTATTTCGCGTATATAATGAAAGTAAATATCAGCTACTATATACGCATTGATCCGCTTTAAGCAAACAACGGACAGTTGAGTCGAAAATCCTTGATTTACCGTTCTAAAGTGGAGCAAAGTGGGCTTACCTTTAATACCTGATTAAAAGGAAATAAAATTAAAAAAGAGACGAAGAAGGGAGCACAGCAACTCTAAAAGCCTGCTCCGAGTAACATCGCGATTCGAGTGTAGAGGGCTCACCTACTAATTTCTCTTGTAGCGTACAAAGCACGCAGGACGAGCCCTGAGCTCGAAGAAAATCTCCTTAAGCTCGACACCGCGGCTTCTTTTCTTACTGACGCCCAGGCTAATCCGTTTACACTCACGTTTGACCCCGCCAGACGCGAAGTGCCGCGACGCGGCCAACGAGCCCAGGGAAAAAAATACCCGCGCAGCGGACGCCGTTTCCTCGTTTCTGCGAAAAAACTTTCCGGTGTCGCTTCGCGTATTTTTCTTACAAACTCGCGTCGGTTCGTTGACCTCCTCTCCTTCTGTGGATTAAGACTGCGTTTCAATTTACTACTCGTTTTTGTTTCGTTAAATATTTTTTTT
>JAWWEP010060452.1:0-10039 GCA_035582995.1 Sycophila quercilanae | reverse complement strand
GAAACTATAGCTACAAGCTATCTAAGGATGGTACTATAGAACGCCACCTCAAGGTAGGCCTAGTGGCGCCATCTCTTAATCAGGCCGGAAACTTATCAATCTACCCTTGTATTGGTTGAACATAAACGATATGAAGATCGCTTAACACTTGTAAACAAAAGTATTGCTTTTACAAAATAAAAACATATGCTAATTTCCAGCTCGAAGTTCATCCAGTTAGGAGGAAAACATTTTTCGATTTAACTTTTCTACTCGAAAGAGCAACGCCAGAATCATCAGATTCTCACCAAAATCTAGATTAATTTCTAATCAACGTACGTTTTCATTTCAGGTCAATAATTAATCAGAATTAACGAGTACAGGTAAAAAAAAAGATTGTTAATTTGCTACCATAGCGTAATGTCACTTTAATAATTGGAAAAACGGGTCATTAAAAGAGATGAAGTTTATATAAGATTCTATTAAAAATAACGGTCATCCCTTAAGTACACAGTCCTCTGGTAATAAACGTTCGCGGGGGAGGCGATAAATTCTTATTTAAACCGCAGGACACCATTACACGCACTGCACTCAAAAATAAAAGTGACTTGGATAATAACGTTTTCATGTCCTCCCTCCAGCAAGCCGCAACTAGCCCGATGAAAAAAATTTTCTCATTATAAGCCTACTTCTTAATTGTATTACATTTGATATACTCAAAAATTATTAAAAATACTGTATGTTGTATTTTAACAGGACGTTGAAACTGCCGTTGAATCGATTATATTTTAACTTATTTTTTTTATATATATATATATTTTTTTTTTGAAAATCTGTTTTCATTTTAAATAATCAAGAAAATGTCAATATTCGGAAAAAGAATATACTTTGCTTGAACATCTCTTTTACAACATCACCTTCATTTTAACTTTCACAAACTCGACTATATAGAGGGATTTCAGTAACAAAAAATAAATAAATAAATAAATAAATAAATGAATAGAAAACAGTCATATCGGTCAACCAATATCACAACGCGAGAATTACTATAACGACAATGAAAACGACTACAAGCATATTTTTTACAAAGAGTTTTCAATTTTTCCCTTACGATATTGTTTGCAATGCCATCCGCGAAATATTTTACAATTTTACTGAGCAAAAGAAAAATTCTACCTCCTAGTAATTAACAGTGTGCGAAGCAAAATAATAAACGAATGGAGCTGGGCAATAGCGTACCTTTCAATATGGCAATATGGCGAAAATTCGAAAATAATGGAAACGACGCCCGGCGACTGGGCGGCTTCGTTATCAAATCACGGGGCACACCGCGACCCATGACCTCCCCCTGCCTCGCGCCTTTATTTCTTAATGGGTCGGAAAGGCCGTGGTCGAAGGATACGAGCGACGGCGAGAGCGATCGGACCGCCGCCGGCTTCTAATTAAAAGAGCCCAGGCCGTCTGGTAATTAATCCCTCCGCCCCCCTGCCTTTTCATCGCGCGTCCCTTCACCTTTTCTCGCGTACCGCTAATGCACGTAGGTATACGTAGGCTTTTTTGAGGTTTTGCATTTTCGGGAGTTTACAGGAAGATCAAAGCAAATTTTTTTTTTTGGAGAAAGTATTTACATACTAAAGGGGTCTTTTAATGTCAGCAGAGGAGCCTAATAGTACATTTCGATACTAGTGCGAGAATGTGATTTTTAGCCTCTTTTTATTCTAATATTTAAAGTTATATCTATTAAGAATTAAGCAGAAAAAAAGTGATATATACAACAATCTGCCATAATAATTATTCAATAGAGAATTATAATAAAATTATTTTTTTTTTTTTTAATTGAAAGATATAAAAGTTTGAAGACGCTATCAATTAAAGCAAAAATTATTTTTGCGAAGAAGATAAATTGAAGCAGCAAGTAATATAGTACAGGGTTATCAACCCTTGCAACTCAAAACCAAAGTTTAAAAACTTTGCTCTTTATGGAGTCGCAGGAGGGCGCCTGATTTCTCGCAAGGATCAACTTTTCGCTCGCAAGGAACATTTCACACGAGATTTCTAACTTTGCGTACTTCCCCCCAGAAAGCGCATACTTCATTTTCCGAGCTTTGCGTGTATATCGACTTTTCGTTTGTTCACCGTCGGTCCCTTTGATTTATTTATTTTCTTCTTCTTTTTTTTTTTTGCTTCGCCGACGGATTCATCTTTTTTTTCGCCAAAATCCGAGTTAATCGGGTTTCCGCAAAAATCGAGCGATCGCTGAAGTTTTAAGAGCCATCGATTTTTTTCCGGCAAATAATAGAACAAACGAGTGAACGCCAGAAAAAGAAAAATCCGTCATGAATAATTATACTAATCCGAATGCGCTGAAATATTCCATGACTTTCCAACAACCTGCAAGTGAAATTATTCCCCGATCCTCGCCAAGCTTTTGAAATAATCTTAAATAAATATTTGAGGTAATTATGTGGAAGATTTGCCAAGCGATACCAGGTACATTTAATTCAATTAAATTTTGATCGAATTAAAGATTCAAGGATGAAATGTCGATCTTTTGCAGCGACATACCGTCGAACTCAAATTATTAACTATTTTGAGAGATATATTATATAGTATATGAAAAAGAGAGAAAGAGAAAAGGCCAGTATCACAGCGACTTTCTACATATGCCAGTACTGTAATGAATTTCGCCGAAATTCCTGCAAAAGCTTCAAAACATTCAAGCGTGTTAATAATAATGACCCGCTTTAAGCGCATTGCCCGTTTTCCACTGCGTCCCTTTTACGTTTCATCAATTTCTCTCTTTTAACCCACCTCCACTCTTTTATTTCTTTAATTCACTTCTTCCACGCCTGCACTTTCATTTTTCTCCCCCCCCCCCCCTTCCCGCCGTCCCTCTTGTACCTTTTGCGTGCCGTTATTATGTTTAAATGCGGATATTGAAGTGCCGTAAGCAAAAAAGTGATTTTCCGCATGGCGAAGCGCGTATACTTTTTTACACGGCTTACATTCGCTACGTTACTTATTTTACTTTTTTTTTTTTTAAATAATCTATTAAGGTAAATTTTTAATCGGACTGTTGTTCATTAATTTTGCTTGTGCTATAACGTTGATTTTCTTTAAAAGTTGTACTTTTTAAAGTAATAAATCCTACTTGAAATTGCCGAGTTTTTTTCTAAAGGTGTAAGCGATTTTTCTGATATTTTTTGCCTATTTATAACGGTTATTTTATAAACGTTGATAATAATAACAAATTAAATTACAAAAAAATAATTTTGAAGAAGCATTATCTATGTGTTTTTATCTGTCCTACTAAAATCGAGGGCTCGTGGTATATCCGTTGAAATGGCGCGAAATTTAAAAACCAAACCTAAAAAATGCCATAGAAAAAAATGGACGTTGGATTTTGCTAGTTTTTAATTTATTATAAAAATTAAATCTCAAGTACAAAAATCGCTTCAAAGAGTGGTCGGTAGCCTTGTTTTTTTTTTTATTCTTTAGTCTCTCATCCAAATCAATTATCGGCACTTATACCGCTAAAGGTCGGAGGAGGCGAGGGTGGGAGTTTACACCGCGGGCACTAATTTTCGAACGACAGGGAAAATCCGGGGCGAGGCTGGTGTGCTGGGGAGCCCGAGGAAAGGCGCGAGCTCACGAGAAAAGCGCATCCCGTAATTTCTCGTAAGAGAATATAGTCCGGAAACACGCGAGGGCTTTGTCTCCGCTCTCCGAAGGGGGTAATGGAAAGGAGAGTCGGGGATTAGCACATGCGCGCCGGACCCTTTTTTCCGTATCCTTCTCCTCTTTTTCCGTCTCTATCCTCCTCTCTTTCTCTCTCTTTCTTGCTCCACTCGGGCTGCGGTCCAATCAGCCCGACGCGACTTCGCGAACAAAAGGCCCGGGAGTTTTCTTTCCACGGCATTACGGGCGAGCATACGAATGCTTCGCAATGGTTAACCGGGAATTTCTCCTCCAACGTAGTGAGATTCGGAACTGGAATAGTGAGTCTGAAAAACATTTTTTTTTTGACAAATGTGTTTTAAGAATTTTTTGTTCGTTTTTTTTTTTTTTTTTTTTTTTTTTAAAGAAAGTAGTCCGCGTCTCGAAGCGTGTTCTAGTTTAGTGTTCTCTGACTGTTGAAGTGAAGCTGTTTTTTGTATTGAATATATTTTTCACACGCGCATTTAATTTAATCAAATTAAGAAAGCTGTAGAGAAACATTATTTAATTGATTAAAGAAAAATTCATATTTATATTTTTTGTTACCGGTTGTTTAAATGCATAAACACTTCCATCATTATCATCATGAGTAAACATTTGAGTTTAATTGTTGACATGGTTTAGCGCATGTTTTTTTTTTGCATGAGGTACTTGTGCGTCATACCACAGATGGAGATAAATATTATGCATCATATATGTACAATTATTTAAATATTTGTCTTATTCATAATATACAATAAAATATTAACGTAACGCATAACCTTCCGATTATCTTTGCTTATTTGTTCATATGCTTATGCAATAAACAAAGGCGAATTGGCTTATTTCGTTATACACTCTGAAAGCGGCTAATTAACTTCTCCCACTCAATGTTAAAATTTCCTACACATTCGAGCCTCCTCTTCATTGCCTCTTACAACTTACAACAGCAATAAAGCGAACTCCGCGAACTCGACGGGCGCCTCATTCAAAAAGTGAACAACCGTCCGCGTCTGGAGCACAAAAGCAAACGAAGTCCGCGGAGTAGACTCGATCGGCCGTTTAAAAAACGAATCAATCTTCGGCGCGTAGTACAACCTCCCGTAAGTCCGGCCGGAGCACTTCCAGTGATTGAAAACGGAGCTGCCGCGAAGGACGCGGAATTCCGCCGCGGCCCTTTATTTCCCCCTCTGGATTACGGGGGGGCGCTTTTTCGCCAGAATTGAGGAGGGGGGAATTCGCGGGGAAATTCGGGAAATGATGGAGGATAATCGGTAGGAAATTTTGATAGCGCGCGTCGCGCTCCTTTTGATCGCGAGAGAATCCGACATGTCGAATGGGGAAGCTGCCTTTTGTGGTGCGCTCCGCGGGCGTGTCCCGCTCTAAAAGTGGCTCCCCGTATCGACGTCGCTGAATGACACGCTCGAGGCTTTGTTGAGCCATGAAAATTTTAGTGGACAGCGATATAATACCAACGCAAAATTGTACATATACATTCTACTTTTTATATGAATGCGTACTATTTATTTATCCATATAAATATACATCGCCGCCGTTAACGAAGGAAAGTTCTTTCCAAAAAAGATCCATTTTAACTTTCCATTTTTGGAGCACTAGAGTAAAATAAACTCTTCTAAAACCTGATAAAGTTAAGGGTACCATACGAATTGTACCATAAGTTTAGCTGGCTCTGGAGGTGTTTGGTTTACTTTAATGCTTTGAAAATTGTAAATTAAAATAGCCCCTTTTTCAAATATGCTTTGCTTTTATTCGTTAGAGGGGACGATATATACACCCTCGTGGAAAATAGAGTAAAACTCTTGAATCATTCCTTTTCTCTGTGTATAACTTTTATTTCTCTAATTAAATTTACGATATATATTTACTTTATCGCAAGTTTTTGTGGATCGCATTTAAGAGTATCTACCATCGTTTGTTTTCTTTTTTTATATTAATTACGCGCTCGTAATTAATGTAAAAAAAGGCGAGAGTATCGCGGGTAAGAAGAAATAAATTAAAGGGTGTATATAAACGCAGGGAGACGCAAACAGTCGGGTAAAAAGAACGAAGAGTATGATCGAATTCTCGATAGCGTCACAGGGGTTTACCCGGGCGTGGATTCTCGCGAGGCCTGATCGCGCAAACCGCCGCTAACGAGGTCGCGGCCCGCCGAGTCGCAAGAGACATTCACCTGCAACTACAATTTTCAACCCGATCGAATTTTTTTTCTCGACTTGTCCCTTTGATTCGCAAAAAAAAAAAATTCTCGGCGCAGTTGAGAGAATTCGAATTTATACATCTGATTTTGAAAAAAAAACCTGTTTTTTATAAAAAATTCGTGACCATCTTTTTACTACTATTTTTTTATATTTTAATCTAGTTTTTAGTATTTCAATGATAAAAAAATCGAAAATGTGGTACACTTATATTATAAGTAATAAAAGCTGCGAGGGTTTTTTTTAATTATTTTTAATTTTAATGAGGGATTAATCTACTTTTGTAGTAGCACGTTTAAACTGAATGCAACTTTATGAGTATTTCATTATAGTTTATCAAATTGATAAAAAATTTGAAAGGGAATTATTGAAAAATAATTAGTTTCAGTGAATTGACAGTTTAAATAATTCATGATTTATTCATTAATTTATATTTAGACAAATAAAAAATTATTTGAGTTAAAGTAATATATTGAATGCTGGCGCATTTATTAATTCTTTACTGGGATAATTATATAGAGTCATTAGAGAGGATTGACATCAATTATTTTATTACTCTATTAATTAAAAAAAATTCTTTAATTCAAATACAAATAATAAATAATTTATATAAAAACATTTTCAATCTTGGCGCCATTCAACCGACCAGACTTAAAAAAAACCTCGAGTCTTATCCTGAATAGAGATGAAGGAAAAAATTGTCTCGCGCACTATACTGTACTCAAAGAAAATAGCAGTCACATTTAAAAAGAAGCATATACATTTAATGGATCTCGTCCAGACCACTTATTTTCCACCAATTTTGAATAAAAAGCAGACCGAACATTGGATTTCAGCCAAAGAATGCAAACACAAAGTAGCCATCCGCGTAAAATTTCACCCCGAACCCATCGAAATTCATTGGACGCTCGCGCAGTCCGACGGGTGATTCCTTAAAAAAAAAAGTCGCAAAATAGAAACTGGCGAGAAGCTCGCATTCATCGTGACAAAGCTCCGGCGAATAACCTTTAATTTCGCCTCTTCTTCCCTGCGTCGCTCCGCCTTCTCCCGGTGGCGTCCTCGGAGCTGTGCCTGGCCCCGGCGCCATTATTTACCCTCAATAGAAAAATACGAAGTGCATCCAATCAATAGCGGCAGCGGACAAACAAGCGCCATTTCTCTTCCTCGGCCGGACTTAGCGCCGCCCGTTCTACGCGTATACACATAGATATATAAAGGTATATGTACAGATATATACAGTTACATATTAATATATATATAAAATGTATAGATATATACAAGGCACGTGGTGACTACGGCGCCGGTGAGCGGCGCGAAGGGTGCCTCTCTCCCGCGGAAAAATTACATCGTCCATTGTTGGGCCGCCCCCCTCGAGATGGCTGACTGCAGCCGAGCGCGCGAACTCGGCCCGGGGAAAAATTTCGCCGACATTGAAATCAACAATTGAATTTTCGCCGGAAAATCAGTTTCAAGCGCGCGAGCGCGCACGAGTGACATTTCGCTCGGTATTAAACGAATCAGACAGTGGGATGCCGGAAAATACTCATTGTTTACGCGATGAAATTGAGTTTTCATCATTTCGTGCTGGTTTCAACCGCTTGTTTGGTTTATTGTATTTTTCTTTCTATTTTAATAAAATTTTTTTTGGATTTTATTTGAGTAGTATAGTGTGTTGGATAATTATATAAAAATCATCATGCTGAGATATTTAATATTACTCATCTAAGTATTCATTTTTCTTTCTAGGCAAAATATATTTTTTAATAATTGTATTAACCTTATTGTTTCAAAAATTGTATAATTTTTTTAATAATTTATCTTCTAGAGATTACAGACAAGTAACGAGAAATAAAATATTCTTCACGTTGTTATGGAGGGTACGATGCACTTTTTTTCGAAAATTTGTTTTGTTCTTTTAATATTCAAGGGGAAAATATTGATTTTGTAAGGCGATTTCTTTATAAATATGAGTTTTACTGTCAATTAACAACCGTTTTACTACGATTACTTTACCCCAAAATTATTCAGGATGTAGTAATTGTTGTACGCGTAAGACAGTAATTAATTCTGCATTATTCTTATAAGTATATTTTATGAATTTCCATGTATAATTTTAAAGAATATTTTTTTTTATGATGAAAAGAGTCTGTCACTGTAGAGTGCAGATGATTCGATCACAAACTGAGGCTTAAAAAAGTTATTTTCGTCTGTACAGCTGACGCGAAAATAAAAAAATAAAAAAATGAAATAGACGTTTATTGCAAGAAGTGACACGTAAATGACAGTACATTTACCACAATTTCCTCTTTTTATAGACTCGTGTTACAATGAAAACTCAGATAAATGGTTAATTCTCTTGATGGACTCAGATAAAATTGAAAGTATGTAAACTATATGTAAAATAGATTTTATAACTGCGAAAGTAAAGCTTTGTTCTGGCTTATAAAATTGTGAGTGAGCACATGAATTATGAAATTTTAAGTCACTATTATTTGATACTACTCCATTCAAAACTAGTTGAAACAATTTCAACTTGTTTCTATAACTAGTTCACAAACTCCAGGATGAACATTCAGAATGCAATAATTATATCTTCGTCTATAGAAATTAGAAACTATGAGTAATCATGCCACTTCTTCGTTACTATTTGAAAATTAAACAATTAAATTAAATTCTAAAAAGAAAAAAAGTAAAATGTTTTTTAAAATAGCTTACGCACTTTATGGCGTGAAATTTAAATATCTCCTTAATGCCAAAGTGAAATTTAAGTGAGTACACATTTTCTTTGACGCGAAACCCAATTTCCATACGACGCTGCAGTTTTTTCAAAAAATATCCTATCAGAACCTTCCACAACACACGAGGGTATATCAAGACTGAAAAAAAGTCAATTCAACAAAAAATTTATGTATCGTATCGTTCCAGTATAGGTGTAAAAGATAATAACGGGAAATAGACTCGAATGATCTCGTGGAACTAAAAAATTTCTTTAAGCAGTGCCAAGTAAATGATTTCCATTGAATTATTAATTAAATATTTTGTCGAAACAACTAAATATTTCATTGAAGTAACTTTTTTTTTAGCAGTTTTAACAAAATATGTAGTTAATTCAGTCAAACCATTTACTTGACACTACTTAAAGAAATATTTAGTTGAATTCAATAAATTTTTTTCAGTGTGAGAACAATATACATCTTTTTTTTTTAGAAATACTAGCAAAGTCCACTTTTTTTATGTCGTATTTTTTATGTTAAATTTTTAAATTCAGCGCCATTTAACCGAATATGCCCATGCTCCAATCAAATCGCGTTTTAAAATACTTTTCACAACATCCTGCCATCCTTTTTTCAAGAGAGGATATGCTTCAACATATAACATTCACTAAGAAAAATGTCTTCAATAACGCTTATACAAACGGGACAGCATCGACAAGTGGATTCGATCAAGCTCCGATAGGTGCACACTTCACCGGTCTGTTATTTAAATGAGAAGCGCGCGTCGATCGGACGAATCAATTATCGCCCGTGAAAATAGCTCGTAATTATCATGCGCAAACTCGCTCGCTCGGGGGTTGCGCGAGTTCTTGGCGATCGCTCGGCAAAAGTTCGCGTCGCCGGTTAAAAAAGTTTCCCCCGCAGTTCGTCCCCTCGTTACGCGGCGCGCGCGTCAATTTCACGCGGTAACGCGTCCAATAACCCTAAAGCCGAATCGCCCTCAAACACTCCCCTCGGTCTTCTTTCTTTCAATTTCTCCTCGAATCGCCGCGATTTTTTTTTTTTTTTTTTTTTTTTGACGTAACGACCCTCCTGGTCACGTAAATTACGATAATGCCGGAACGTGTCTATTATTTAGTATGAACATTTATTAAAATATTGTAAAAAAATTACTAGAATTATGAAAGTTATTATCAAAATTATTACTAAAACTATTATTATAAATATTACTAAAAGTTTCTTTTAAAAAAGTAACGACTACTGTGAATTGTTTTATAAAGCGATTTCATTGGTTAAAGGATATAGATTTCCGGATAAATGATGTTCATTTAATATTTTTTTTATAATCGAAAAAGTTTACTTACACTGAGAAAAAAATATAGTAACAGTTACTAGAAAGTTACTAGATTTTCTAGTAACATATGGCGCACACTA
>JAWWEP010060441.1:0-10039 GCA_035582995.1 Sycophila quercilanae | reverse complement strand
AGTTTTTGAACTTTTAAAAATATTTGCTGAAATAATTTTAATGATTCCATAGCTTCAGGCCTAAATGACAATAATTAACTGCAATTTAAGCCCAAATTTATGTAAATTGGTTGAACGGTTCAGGCTGCAGTCGTCGCCAACGGAACACTTTTAATATAGCCATAACTTGAGAAAAAAGGGGTATAGAGTCTTCGGTCTTGGTTTTATTTATCAGGTATGATATACATATTAATAATATATAATTTAAATCTTACTAATTTCTATTTTTATTTTTGCAGGTCTTTTTGTAATTCCAAATTTATTGGTATATGACCCCCTTAAGTTGCCTTATCGCTTGGGGATTAGAAATTATTACATAGCATGAATATAAACTGACATTTTTACAAAAGCTAAAGAGATTGTAAATGACGGACCGCTCTTGGAACAGACATTTAACTTGTGTGCATTTTGCAAAATCATTTATAATCTTATATACGAGTAAATTATCATAATATTGGTTGAGAAGTCTGCAGATGTGTACATTTGTACTATATATAAAAGGCAGCATGTTGAGTGAGTTTATGTTATTTATTTATCTTTGTTTATCTTCTTATTTTATTTATCTTTGAAAATGTTTAATATTTTTTTACCTTTTAAATAAAAAAAAAATACTTAAAGCATAAGAATAGAGAGTGTTAGGACATGAAAATGGAATATTAATTAATTAAAAGAAGCTTTTATATTACACATACATTATTGCAAAATAGAAAAACCCAAGCAGCTGAGTAAAATTTTTTTATTATCTTTATTATAGAAATATTTTAAAACACATTCGGTTTATCGTTATTGAATATAAACGAGCATAGTCACATACCGGCTTAAACAACAATTATATTCTTTTGTAATAAAAATTCGTAAGATTTACTTTACCACACAGTTATCAAAAGTGTAATGACTTTTTTTGTGATATCTTTTATACCTTTACAAATATGTACTTGGTACCGTTTAATCTGTCTAGGTTTATAAAAATTTGTAAAAAAAAGGCGTAAAAAAATTTGTTTGTAACACATGCGTAAGGAGGAAAAAATATTTTTCAATTGTTTTATTATTTTATGGCACTTTCATAAACACATTAATTGATAAGTTGATGAGCAAAAGAAAGAATATTTAAATCACTATGTGCCAACTTTACTATTAATTTATCGAAATGATTAACTATAGTAGATTAAATTTTTCCCTTTTACAATTTTAATAAAGATTTAAATAAATCTTACAAAATAACAAAATCGATAATTATAATGGTTAACAGGCGTAGTGGCTAACAGTATTATTGATTTTAAACTATAATTGAATCAAAAAAGCCAAATTCGTTCTAAAGTTTGAAACTTTAGTTATATAATTTATATTTTATTCTATTGAATGTTTATCCACAACCAATCAAATATCACAACATCCTACCATCATTTTTTTAAAAAAGAAAATTTTATTTATTTTCTCTAACAATGTTATATATCTGCAGTTGACTTTAGCGACGTTAACCCGTAGTCATCGTATCATATCAATTTAGTTTGTTTTTATCGCGAATCAGAAAAAGAAGAGACACTACGTTATTTCATGAAATTCCCAACATCGTCAAAATAGGGAACAGTACTCGCTCGGTAGTGTGCCACGCAGCAAGTTACATATTTGCCTTTAATTTTCATAAATCTACTTTAAATCATGGAGGTCATGACAGGTAGATAAGACACCGGCCTCGTGCACATACAACAAAAAATGAATTCTTTGTTTCGATATCAACTTGCCACTTTGTGAGTGATAATAAAAAGCAGTTGAATACTCGAATCCTCGTTTTCGCGCTTCGACGTTCCGAGAGTTCACAATGTCTCGGAGTAAGGACTCGCAGATTGCTTTCTTCTCTCGCATTTCTAAAGAGTTGTTAACGTGGAAATTTTTACGTGTCATTTGCAGATATCTGGTGTTTGTTGGGCCTTTTACTACTGTCGATATTTGCTGGTAGTGATGCTGACTGTGACTACGTAACCAAATTGGAGCCTGGGCGGTCATACGCGATAACGAGTCCCAATTACCCCTACAGATACCCAGCCTCTACCTTGTGCCGATGGCGTGCCTTAAGTGATACGCGCGTTAGATTCTATTGCCCGGAGTTTAATATCCCACGGGTGAGTACAAGTTTCTTTTTTTTTTTGAGAGAGTAAAAGAAACTTTAAAAACTTTTTGTTTGCTAAAATATGAAGAAAATTAAAATATTAGAGTCTAAGGCTTAAAATTTTCATTTTTGTAAAATAATACAATTAGTGTTAAAAAGTACAATCTTTCAACAATTTGTATAAATATGAAGTTATAATTATTTGTGTTTATTCTACGGTGGTTCGTAACACGGATATCTTGTGCTCTCTAAAGTTATAATTAAAATCTTAATTGTCACTAAAATCCTGGTAAAATATTACCGATAAGTTCTGCTCAGTAGACTGAAATTCGAATAGATTCTCAGTAAAAACCCGGCAAGAGCATATATCTATAGATATATAGTTATGATATACATCTTCCCCTCATAAGCAGAATCTAACCTCCAACTGTTCAAGCGCGTTATCCTTTTGATTTTAAGGGTCGCCCATAGTTTTTAACACATCTGAACGAGTCGCGTGATTTCGTACATTTCTATATATCTATATATATCCTTGCATGGATTCTACCCAGAATGACATACAAAATGCATGTGACCATGCACACATAGGGTTTCTCGGCGGATCCTTTCGCTAGAGTCTATTGACATTTCAAAATTCTAGTTGAACTCTACCGAGGAACCCATCAAGGATTTTAACGCGGTAAGCTTTCATATAATTATCAATGTAATTATTTTATATTTTATACGTAAAAGAATGCATTTTTTATGTTTACTAGAGTCAAGATTGTGCAGGCGATTCTTTAAACGTTTTTGCAAGTCCTACAAAAGGAGGACATAAATTCTGCAACGGTGGAGGTTTTTGGATAGAATCCGAGGGCAATGAGATGGTCGTCACACTGACGACTGCTTCTAACTCACCTGGTGGATCATTCAATTGCTTATGGGAAGCTACTGCCCCTGTTGAAGTACCAGAATGCGAGTGCGGCTGGAAGGATTCGGTACGAAATTAAAATTTGTTTTTCCATTTTTATCGATGAACGAAGAATAAATTATCTTCTTTTCTGAAAGTTTTACTTTATTTTCGAATAGGGATAACTTAAATAAAAAACATAAATATATCTGTTATAGTCAAAAGTATCTGGAGGAACTGTAACTGGTGTGAACGAGTACCCGATGATGTCAGGAATCATCAACCTTCAATCTAAAGAAGTCTTTTGCGGCGCTACAATTATATCGAAAAAACACGTTCTTACCGCTGCACATTGTGTTAGTCAAGTGGGTATAAACGATATAGGTATATTAACTGGAGATCACGATCTCGCTACAGGTAATACAAATCAATTTGTTTTTTTTTTCAATTTCTTTCCTATCACAGATATCACGGCTACAGAAATTTCTACAATGTTTTCAGATAACCGTAGTTGTTTGCAAAAAATCATGACAAAATTTTTGCAAAAATAATTTCTATTGGTGAAAGTTTTGTAAAATTTATTAATAAGTTAATTTTACATCCTTTTCTTTGGAAACCTATACAAATTTTTCTTCAGTTTAATAATTTATAATTCAAGGAAAAAAAACTTAATAAATTAGTTTGCTTTGATAATCAATTAATATAAATGTTTAAAAATAGGCGGAGACACTTGGTCAAGTAAGATCCACCGAGTGGCAAAGATTGCAATTCATCCTTACTACAGTGATAGAAGAAAAAAGGACGATGTAGCAGTCATCACCATCGTTGACAGCATAATTTTTACGAATGCGATTAGTCCAGCATGTTTACCCTTCCGTCACTATCAAGACAGTTTTGCAGGAACGTACGTGGATGTATTAGGTAAAGAGTTATTTATAACTAAATTTCTTATCTCGTTTAACATTTAACTTCAATTTTTCTTATTGGCGCTAATTAATTGCCGAGTAAGACTAAAATAAAGTAATTATAAAAAATTATAACTTCTAAAATTTATAATATATTTATAGGATGGGGATTAACTGAATTTGCTGGTACTAATTCCCTTACTTTACAAAAGGCTGCACTGGCTGTAACAAACTTACAAGTTTGCCAGCAATATTTTCCGAATATTGATAGCTCACAAATATGCACGTATGCTGAAGGCAGGGATTCCTGTCAGGTACAATTTGAAAATTAGTCTAATGCCATATAGTGCTAGGATACGATTGATTTCACGGGACATTTTTCGTAGACCAGGGCATAGTGCGCCTTGGGGCAGAGTGAGCCTTTGGGGCATAGTGGGCCACCCCATTAAATACGTTGCATTTCATGTGAAAAACATTTTGCAGTATTCCTGTATACCAAAATTATATTAGTAATACTGTAATGTAATAATACAAATGCTTTAATTTAAATGAAACTTGTTAATAAATGTTTTTCACTCCAAATGCAATATATTTAATAGGAGGCCCACTATGCCCCAAGGCCCACTATGCCCCGGTCTACCCTACTAAATGTATGGAAAAATGTCCCATGAAATACGTTAGAGACCATCATATGGTGATACCATATTTTGGATGAATAAATGTATCAACGAAATTTGCAGATGGACAGTGGTGGCCCTCTTCTATGGCAAAATCCAACTACCAGAAGACTTGTACTCGTCGGTATTATTAGTTACGGAAATGCATGCGCGACCAGTATACCTGCTATCAATACTCGTGTAGGTGGATATCTAAACTGGATCGTATCTGAGACACCTGGTTAGTATACTCTTACGGCCCATGAGTTTTTTCATTCTTCACTTACGAATTCTTTTATTTTTCAGGTGTTCAATACTGTCGAGCTGAATAAATAGATCTGAAAAAACGACGTGTTTTTTTATAATAATTTATAATTATTAAGTATTGACAATAAACATTTTTTTAAATATATTCTTCTTTTTCGTTGTAATTAAGACATCAATAGTACAAGTGCATTTAACAGGTATCGATAAATCTAACATTTTATTAAAACTTTCATATATTTTTAGAGAATATTCATGAGGTTCATGAAAAACACTTAGAAATCACGGATTTTATAAGTGAAATTTTTTAATATAACAAACATTTGCTACTACTCTTGTTGTATTTTAACTACATACTCTTAATTATAAACGGATGTTGTGCTTATGTGTTTTCAGTTTTGTAATTGATATTCAAGCTGCAATGCACCCATAAGCTTTTTATTAATAAAGTTATAACAGATGCAGAATAAAACGATGACTCAAAAGCATTGAATAAAGCAATATCAACAAGCGGGTATATAAGTAGTTTCGCGACAGCCAAGTGAAAAGCCATTAGCAATTTTTTTCTTCAAATTTTTAATAAGGAAGCGATTTGTTTTTCTCGTCGTGCGTGCGCGCCTTTTCCCTCCCTTTAATTTCCTCTCTTTGTACAGTCGGCTCTTAAGTCCCCTCTTGCATTGCACCTACCGTATGGCCGGCGCGATTGCCGCGAGCCATGATATATGACCTACTTTATGGTGGCTGCGGACGTCGACGATCGAGTAGCGAACGATAAATTCACGTCAGTCGCGGGCAGGAAAAGTACGTCACGTCGCCGGGTAGCCGGGGCAAATCCGACCGCTTTTTAGTTCCGACGAAAGAGAGACGGCGGCCGGTGAGCGCGCGGGAAGGGAGCGAGGGCCGGTCCCGAGTGCACACACGGAGGAGGAGTTATAGCTAAATTTGAATTTACTGCCGCGGTGCTACGGATGATTACCGGCCGCGCCAGCCCTTCTTTCATGAGAACTCAGAAACGTGTTTATCTTTAGAATGTAATTGTTGTTACTTGAAAGCCTCCCGTTCCCTGTCCGTACCCTGCCCGTTCCTTTCGCCGGCGACTGACACTTTGACACGCTGTTATTACTTAACCTATTGCACTGTAATTGTCCAGGATTACGGGAGACACCTTTTGAATTCGGCGACCTGCCAAATCTTAACTTATCGCTCTTATTCTCAGCCCATTTCACCTCTCGTATTTCATTTTAAGAATTTCCAAATAAATCCTCTGACTGTGTAAAAGGAATATAGGAAATATTAAGGGTAGTGATAGAGTCACTATAGCCTGATACTGACAAGCAACATCACTTTACGTTCCAGAGTCTTATTTAACATTTCTTCCTTTAGATCCCTGCTGGAAAATAAAACATCTTTTATAGTTAAGATATTACGATTAGTTATTTTCTAGCTAGTGAATAGCTAATATATGGTTAAAAATAAATTTAAAGTAAATGCGAATTATAAATTTCGAAGAGCCACCTATCGACCGAGCCGACACGATGAGCTGGGCGGTCACTTTTCCACCAGGGATGTCTTGTTTCTTATTCAATTTTTTTTACTATTACAAAGCTTCCACGGTGAGGAAGCAAAAGTGGATTTTTCACGGTAAACGAATCATTAGTCAAACGCGAGGATTCGCGAAAAAAGCGCATCCGGAAGAAATGGAGCTCGCCGATCCTTGACATCGATATAGGGACCGCACCTTGCACGACGACGCTTTGCATGAGCCAACTCGTTTTCGTTTTATCGGCGCTTAATACATATAACGATTATGCGACGCGCGTCGCCTCGGGAACGAGAGCCGATTACCCCTGGACAGTATGTACTCTCGCGTCTTGCGCGCGCCAGGTGCGATTTTACACGCTGATCCGTGCACGCCCGACGATTATTGCGGCGAAGCGGCCGAGTCGATTTCTTTCGCTCTCAGCTATGTGCACGATAAGCCTTTTACGCCGGTCGAGAGACTCGCCTGACTTCAATTTCTCAAGCGTAAAGCTTTTTGCAGTTCTTCCGTTTTTTCTGCAAATGACGTATCTTGATGAAGTCAGCTTTTTTAAAATAGGAAAATAACTTCAGCCTTTCTTTGTACGTATACGTTGGTTAACATGCAGACAGCTAATTAGTTTGCTCTCGTTGTGTGCATAGTGAATAGGTTTTTTTTTAAGGGTGATATATGAATTTTTAATTTGTTGGGCGTATATAAACTGCAATAAATTAATGCTTTAAGGAAGTAAATTAAAATTTGCTCTTACGCGCTCTTTCACATCATTATACTTTGTGATTTATGAAGGAAACTCGTTAATTATTCACGAAAATTACTTAAAAGTTATCTTGACAGGTGAGATTTTATGATGGCTGCAACGATGATAATAATTACAAAGATGTATATTCACCGTACAAGGTCAACTGATCTCATCACATATACCGAATTTAAAATTGAAATTATTCATTTAATTGCTCAAAATGTTGACGAGTTGAAAAAATATCCACAAATCGTTTTAATTAGTTGTTTTTTTTTTTTTGAGTTGTTACAAACAACAATGAAATTATTTTTTCGCCGTAAGAGCGCGCTTCAAAATATTTATTCTCGCAGTATATACCAGCAGCACTCGATCATAAAGACAAATCAATTATTCCCCGTAGTGCAGAAAAATCCAAAGGAAGAATTATGACGTCGATTCAGTGCCGCGACGTCCCGTCCACTTAATCCTTCACACTTCTTCAGTCGCTGATCGCTGACAAGTGTTAAAAATCCATCTCTTTTTCCCGCATAATAGCCCCGACGAAAAATGGCGGGAGCGCGTCGCCGCCTCGCTACGTCTCCATTAATCACAAAGCGCGATATAATTCCCAAGAAGAGAGAGAAAGAGATAGAGAGAGAGAGAAAGAAGCTGCGGGACCGATTAAGCGGCGGAAGAACGCGTCCCCGCGGGCGAGCCTCGCGCGTCGGCACGTAAAGAGCGCGCGCGGACGGCGAAATGATAATTGAGCCGCGCGCTGCGCAATCGACGAATCTCCTACGGGGAGAATCTCCTATAGGGGAGAAAAAAAAGTCGGAGGGCCCAAGCGAGCGATAAAGGCATCTCTCGGTGCGGAGGAGCCAAAGAAACTGGTCCCGGGGGCAGCCGCGGGGCCCCGCGACGATCAACGACCCTCTCGCGCCTCGTTTCTCTTCTCGCGCCCGGTCGTCCGGTCTGTTTTTTTTGTGCTCGCATTTTTCGTGGGCCCCAGTGGACCTTTCATTGCCAGCACTCGCACGACCTACATACAAAGGATCACTGCTTCGTTTTGTGCTTTTTTTTGCGGGTGCGTTCTCGCTCTCAATTCTTTTTTTTTTTTTTTTTTTGCGCTGCCTCGGAGGAGGCACAGACGCGCAAGAGCTTTGGGGAGCGCTGCAGGTGCGCGCGCTTCGATATTCTGATCGGAGATCGCGTTTCATTCGCAAGACTATGTGTCTTGAATTTTTCCAGGCGGGCAGTGTGTTGTTGGCTTGGGAATGGAAGGAGATGGAAATAATTTGTTTGCGGCCGATATTGTTTTGTGAGGGTAATTCAATGCTCTGCATTGCCCTTTAAAAGCTAATTAAATTGAAGAAGATATGATAATTACTAAAATATATGATAATTACTAAAATATATGATAATTACTAAAATAACTAAAGGAAAATACCGCGGAAATTAAGTACGTCTTGGGTTTGCTAAAAAATATAGTAATTTTTACTACAATTATAATGAATTATATTAAACTAACTAAAAGCTTCACCGTGACAAAAAGGCGAGCCGCAGTTCACTTATAAGTAGCATCAGTTGGCTATCGTCTTTCCGCAATTTAAAAAAGAGTCCCGGAGAGCTTGCGACGATTTGACTCCTCCGCGCAAAACCGCCTGATATTTCACTCAGAAGAATTTAGAGTGTGACGGCGCGCGGCGATAGGAGGACGGGATTACTTTCTCGGAGCGGCGGGATTCCTGAAATAATAAACGAGAAGCTTGTTAAATTTTATTGCGGGTCGTACGGGTGCCCGCGCGCAAGAACGCTCGATTCCATTAGGACTCCTCGTTTTTACCGTCGGAGAGAAAGGGAGAGAGAAAGAGGAAGCGAGAGAGAAAGCAACTGCGCGGAGGCACGAAACGATCGAATGCAGGAGGCCTCTCCTTCCCTCTAATTGTGCCGATCCAATTATTCCGCAGGACCTCGGGAAGACACGTCGCGCGGCCCGCTACCGGGAACCGGCCGACGACGCGCTCCCCGGGACGCGGAACTCGAGGGGGGGAAAAAAAGAGGGCCGAGGGGTCGCGTCCGCGGTTTTACGCGCGCCACGCACACGAGTTATGCACTCAGTCCGCCGCGCTGCTGATTATCCGGCGTTTCGACGCGCGGCCGTTAGCCCCGGCTTTTTATCGCTCCGCGCGTGTCGCGCCGGGCGTTCCTGAGCTTTTTGAAAATTCCCCGGCTTTCCTCTCGCCTTCTTCGCAGAAGCGACTGTATTAAGACGGTTGCTCCAATTGAAACTACTGCGGGAATTTAATTGCGGAGGTGAAAGAAAATGAGCACTATTTTAGCCTTTTTGCGTGTAATTTTTATTTTTTGGATTTCGATGAACAGGTGTAAGAGAAAATTAAAAAATAATTGGCACTTATTTATTCATTTTTCGATTTAGATGATTGTTGCCGGGACATCGCGCTTTAAAAATGCGTATAATCTTATGATTTCCCCATAGAGCGAATCTGGGCTGGCTACGTATTAATATACAAGAGATTATTTCATGGCCATACTTATGTACAAAATCATGCGCATGCATACTACTACTTTGAGTCTCTCTTCGCTAAGCATGTACCCAGATCTGTTACTAGTTCGGTAAGAACTAGGTAAGAATTATAGGTCGCTCGACGAGAAATCGTATAGATTGAAGATTTAAAAACAGGTAATTCCATCAGCAAGTGTATATTTAATGAGTATAAATTTAAAAAGTAAGCTGTTTTTATAATCATAACTAACATGTAGATAAGAATTTTTATTTTCGGGGAATCCCAATTCTTCTTTGTGATTTCCACAACATTTTTAGTTTACTAGATCAGGCGCGCGCTTCGCGCGCGGAGATTCGGTTTCGAGGTTATCGCATAAACAATAATATAAATAATAAA
>JAWWEP010060430.1:0-10039 GCA_035582995.1 Sycophila quercilanae | reverse complement strand
GCCTCGGTCGACAATTACATGTGATCTGAGACACTTTCTTATTATACAGGGCTAGGTACGTAATATACTATTTGAATGAAATAAAAATTACGATAAATACAGTTCGCTATAAAAAAAAATCGTGAAATAACAGATCTTAAACGCTTGGCGAATTTCTGTAATTTGTACAAGAAAAGCTCTCTAAAAATTACAAGATTTTTCACGTACGTAAAAATTACACAGCGTTTTCTATAAAAATAACGGAGCTTTTCTCATTACGAGGATTGCCAAGTGCTTAAAACCGATGGATAAACTATTGCGGAGCTTTTATTTACAAAGATTACAAAGCTTCATCAAAAGTTTAAGATTTCTCATAAAAAACACGGTGATTCTCCTGTAAAAATGTTCAATGCTTGCAAAAATGCAAACCGTTCCATAATTACGTTTTTTCATCCAATTTTTACTCGGAGCTTTACTGTAATTTTTACGATAAAACCCTTCAGTGTACAAATCTCACTCTGAAAATGTACAATCCACGTGCTTTATTTATTTCTTTATTTATTTGATCCTAAAGATCGCGTGCTCGTCAAATCCCGCGGTATGGTATCTTGCAGCCTCTTGACGGCAACTGCCAATTAAAGTAGATCAAGGCTGATTACCCAATTGATTGATTGAGCTCTTGCGTGTGTATATGCAGGTCACCAAGTGCACCTTCCACAAGTACGGTCCGTCGGGCGGCATGCAGAAGCACGACGCCCTCTGCGTCATGGCCCTCAACATCATCAACGAGAAGATCTACACTTTTCTCTGGTTCTGGTTCATCATACTCGCCATCGTCACCGGACTTGGCCTGATCTGGCGAATACTCACGATGTTGCTGCACTCCAGGTGCATAGAATTTTTCCAACATCGATTATCTCCGTTAGATTCTGAGTTTATCGAGGAGCCGTCGTTTTATTATGCTAATTAGAAAAAATTGCGGCAAATAATGGCACGCGTTAGAATAGACAAGGACGCGCGAGCTTGCAGTCCCATGCCATTTCGATCGAGGGGAAAATTGAATTTTTTTTTCTTTCGTTGCAAAATTAAGGACGGCTACTTCGTTTGTCTATAAATAACGCGAAGTTATGTTTTTTTTTTAACAGTCTTGAGCGCTTGGCCGTTACCATAGTATACACCTTGGTCGTAAAAAAAAATTCAGGTCAATTTTTACAGCGGTGAGCGTTACGGCGAAGTACAGTGAGCATTACGAGCTGTAATTTACATTTTTCCGCAAAAAGGTGTAGAGAAAATTTTCGAATTTCCTGTCTTGGAGAGAAAGAATTACCCGGAAAGAGAAAATTCTCGATGCTAACGATAATGAGGCCATTTAATTTGCATTTTCAGAAGCACGGCGTTCAATAAGCTCGTCTTCAAAATGGCCTGCCCGGGAAGGTACAATCCGTGGGACGTGCTGAAGGTCACGAACGAGTACTACTTCGGCGACTGGCTTTTCCTTTATTACATCGCCAAGAACGTGGAGAATTACGTGTTTAAGGAATTGCTGCAGGGACTCGCTTTGGATCTCGAGGAGAGGCGACGCAGCACCTACCGGACGTTGCCCCAAGTCAAAAAAGAACCTTTGAAGACTGAGTACAGGTGATTAACAGTCCCCCTGAGTTTCTTTTTTCGTATCATGAAAAATTACGTTCAATTGCTCCGTAATTTATATTTAATCACATGATTAAATTTTTCGGTAAGTATATTTAGACGACTTTATTTAATTTATGTAACTATATTTTTGTACGAGCTTACATTCATTTTTATTGACTATTATAGAGGCAATGTGTATATTGCTATTTAATTGCATAATAAAAATTGTGTCACTAAAAGATATACTTTTGCAAGGAGTTTTTCCTCACTTTGTGGATGATGTTTATTTTAAAAAATATAAAAAGTAGGATAAGTTGAAAAATTGTAAAAAAAGTTTAAAAAATGATAAAATGTTGTTATGACTCCGCATAAGCAGTCGACAAAGAGAAAAATGAAAATTATGTTTTCAAACGTGCGGATTTGCGGAGAAATGACACCCCGACCAATCATTTCAGGCTCACGGACCGCTTTTACGACCACGCGGGTACCTTGAAAGCACGAAATAAACTTTTGCACACGGAATGACTGAAATCTTAGCTTTTTCCGTAAAAAGAAACATAAAATTATGTTGTCATTTGCTAGTTTAATCATTCGCTAATTAAACGGCAAATTTTTTTCAAATGAAAAACCGCAACTAAAACGCGGCTATAGATTATAAAAAGATTTAACAAAGAAGTACAAATAAGACAAACACTGTCGAGTTCTTTTTCTTTATTTAAACGTCACGTTTCATTAGTAACAATGGAAATAGGCGTCGACGGACTGAGTAGGGGTTTAATCTCTTTAAAAGCACCGCAGAAATGAGATTTTTGCAAATAAACCATAATAAATGGGATCTACGCGAATCGAAAGGACTGAAAAGGCGAGTGCAACGGCGGATAAACAATGCGCGCGGAAAATCGCGGCGATTCGAATGCGCGCGAGGCGCGTAATCGCGCGCCTGCACGCGATAAGAGCGCCGAGGGAAGGCAACCTTTCCCGCGATAATTCGCAAGGCGCTCGGGGCGCAGCGGCATTGTTACGCGCGTTTTTCGCATTAGGCGGATTTGCATGCGCGGATACAGTGTCGAGCGCTCAAACGACCGGAACTCGATGATTTGACGGATTTTCACGCGTGCGCGACCTTAGCGATCGCCTTGTTGATATAAACGCTTAATTGCAGCCGACGCGCTTTACCATTTTATTTTTTTTACAATGTTGCGCTCGTTATGTCACGTATAGGGCATTTACCATTTTATTCTTGTTATCGTTTACCATATTATAATAAGGTGTTTGTACCGTTTTATTTATTTTTTTTCTTGTATAATGTTGCGCTTGTTTGTTATGGTATTATACGTGTGATTCACGCACGGCGGTGCTCCGAAAAGTTTTTTTAACAAATTAAGTTTTAACGGCGATGTAATATACTTTCGAAAAGTATATACTCGCTTCATCAGCGATATTAAAGGCGGTCAATTTCTGCGGAGTTATTACTGCAAATGAATAGTTAATAGCTTGCTTTCAGATCAATTTGGTTCGCGTAATTTTATGCTCGCCATAAATCTTTGGTGGCGTTTATTCAAAAAGCCTGCTCGTAAATGTCCCTCGGCTTTCCACTTACACTGTGATGCAAAGCGTGTATAGCAAGCTATACGCATATACAGGGCTCGGGTGTAGTATTTCATATAATTATTTTCAAAGTCAAATGAAAATTTACTTTCAGAAGCTTTTCCCTATCATATTTTAGGAAGAGAAAATAAAATGCGTATATAAGTAGCATTAGCCAGTCCATCACGCGAGTGAAATCCGTTTAAGAACGGCAATGATCGAAGCTCATATACCCTTTGCTCGTAACACAAGGAAAACAACAACGACGTACGCGCGATAATTTAAAATTACAAAGCGCGCAAAGTAGGCGATTTAAAAAAAGAAAAAAAAATTAAAGACTGCAACTCGTTTTTGTTGTGTTCACAGCCCGAAGGATGCGGAGGCGCAAGGCGAAGACAACAACGCGCACATGCTGCTGCTGTAAGCTCGAGCCGCGCGGCGCTTATACGAGCGACAGCATCGGCGACGATGACGATGCGGGATCGCAATCAGCGCAAGGCACGTGCGGAAATTGACTG
Organism: Sycophila quercilanae; assembly: GCA_035582995.1. NCBI lineage: Eukaryota > Metazoa > Arthropoda > Insecta > Hymenoptera > Eurytomidae > Sycophila > Sycophila quercilanae. Next base: position 6,323 of record JAWWEP010060430.1, on the reverse strand, counting down.
AACCCGCTAAGCGCCGACCACCACGGAACGCCAACTTTAAATCTCCAGCCAACGAATATATATATATATACTTTATATATATACACTTTCTTCCGAGGGTCTCATCCGCCGTTGATTATCCTCGAGAAGAGCTTCACGCTTAAAAAAGCACAGGTGTATTAAACAAAAGGACACTTGAGCAACGATTGGGTTAATGTGCGGTTTGGAGGTAATTCGCTTTCAGCGCTGCAATCTACCTGTCGCAGCTCGAGGGGGGACCGGAAGAGGACGATTTCAGAGTCGTTGAATCGAATGCGCGCGTAATCGGTAGGGTGGCCGTCGGTTCTTTCTGTTAATCTCTTTTTTTTTTTTTTTTAGTGTCGGGCATACGAGCGGTTGCGCAAGGAGCCCCGATTGATCCCATTCAATTAAGGAGGTCGCGCTCGTGGCTCTTGTTTGTACAACACGCCCTTCGGACCGCGGAGAAATCGGCTAATTGCTTCCACTCTGCACCCACATGCACTCGGCGCTCACGTAGTGTGTATAAGTTGCTCTTTTACGCGCCGCGATCGAAATGGGATGTCGCTTTCGAGTGGAGTATTTGAGCTCATGGCAATTTTGAGGCTCTCCGTTTTCCTTACCGAGATCGACGCGTATAAGGAGCTCAGCTTCGGTTAACTGCCCCATTATATTCCTTATAGTCGTTGGCGCGTTATCGGCTTAACCGCCGGGTGCGGCTTGGCTCGCTTCTGGAGGCTGCGGATCCGTCTATCGGCCGCGATTGTTAAGTTTGTGAAACGCGGGATTATGCAAACGCCGTTGCGCCAGGCGAACGCTTTTGGGAGAACAGTTTCAGTCGCGCTTGGAAAAATACGGCGGAGACTGTACACTATGGAAAGTGCTATTTTACAAATTACTACAGTCTTTTACTAAAGCAAAACACAATAAAAAACTCTAAAAATAAAAAAATTAGTATAATTACTAGCAGATTTTTTGTTATAAATGAAGTAAAATTTAATATATACTGAAAAAAAATTTGAAAATCCAACTAAAATTTTGTTGAGTCCTCCTTATTATAAAATTATTTTATTGAGTTAATTAAATATTTAGTTAAATTCACAACATTTTTAGGTAAAAAAATAGATCTAGTTAGTATTTTGTCAACTTAACGAAAACTTTGGTTGATTAGTCTAAATGTTTAGTTAACAAACTAAATAAACTTTAGTAAATAAACTACATACATAAATAAGTAAGGAGAATTTTGTTTCAGTGTCAATTCAGTGTCAATACTATAGTAATTTTTAATACAAAACTTTTCTCGGCGAATGTCTGCTGCATTTTCAGATTTTCAGCGCAAGATAATCGCGCGCAAAGCTTCATATCGACGAGAAGCTTGGCTTTCTTTTCCACGCGCTGAAATAGATGTACGCGTAAAGCAGATTTACTTTGTTATCAATATTGTGCGAATTGTGAGCAATAAAGCTATAATTGCTTTTCTAAATACACCGGCTCTTTGTGTCGTTGATTTATTCGAGGCGCATCCCGAGATCTCGTCCCATCTCGGGCTATGAAAGTTTTAAGCGTCGCCGCGTGGCGTCATTATTCCGCTCCGTTTATTCTCGTTTTATTTCCAATTACCCAGTTGCAATTGAATTCGCCGATCGTAGGCCCAGCGCGCAATACCCTTTAGCATCCATAAATCCTTATGTCTCATCCGGTGCGACGGGATATGCAGCGGGGCTCGTCGTAAAGCGGCGGCGGTGCCATTTCGTTGCGAAGCAGCGAGTCGGGGATTGCGTCGGCTCGATTACCGGCGCTGGTTCGCGAAAAAAGAGTGTCGAGGACGGAAAAGCAAAGTTCGCGCGACAAGTGTCTGAGGAAATTTACGGGCGCTTACTTTAATTACGGCCTCGTTCGCGTTCGCGCTCGAGCGCCTCGCTTTTCCTCGCAGGGACTGAGTATCTTCGCTATTTTCGAAGTTTACTAATTTTATATAGACGATTCCGGAAAATGTACAGATTTTCTTTTATCGTTTGATGGAGCATCTTCGCTGTATTTGAAATTTACCAATTTTATATAGACAATTCCGGAAAATGTACAGATTTTCTTTTATCGTTTGATGGAGCATCTTCACTGTATTTGAAATTTACCAATTTTATATAGACGATTCCGGAAAATGTACAGATTTTCATTTCTCGTTTAAAATACAGGAGCCATGTTGTTTTGTAAGTCTCTGCTTGAATTGAAGCTGCTCAATTTATACCTGTTGGAATGATTCATATAGTTTAGTTTTTTAGTTTGTTTGTCAGTGTGTTAATTTAAAAAATGTGATAAACTACGTATATTAGATGCGAATTAAACTGTTAAAATTTAATTAATTTAGTACATTAAGTCCAATTCAACCTCTAATTGAATTATTCATTACATTAATAACACTTCTTTATAAAAAAAATAATATTTGATTATAATTTTTATTAATGCACCGAAAAAAAATAAAAAGTAGTTCTTACTGTTTGCACAGTAGATTTAACTGTAAAATTGGAAGTAAATTTAACTTTCCGAATTTTCAGTAGAATCTGTTTTACAGAACTGTCAAATACTTTTCTGTAAAGTAGAATCTACTTTTCTGTAAAGTAAGATCTACTTTATGGTGGGGAAGTAAACTGTTATTTCTACTGTACAAAATGATAATTTTACTGAATTTGCAAAGCAGTATCTACTTTTTCTAGTCTAGCAGATATTACTGTTGCGAAACAATAAGAATTACTTTTTTTTTTCGGTGTGATTTTTCACTTTTATAACTTAGTATGTCTCTTAGTGTGTTTATGCCGTACAGTTCTTAAATAAATAAAGAAATAAAATAAGTAATTTCTACATTTGATGTATAAAATTAAATGCAAATTTTTTTAAGGAACCTTACTTAAAGTTGATGAATTTTAAGATAGTCAGTCATCAAAAAACAATAAAGCCATCCTTGTGCTGTCAAGATAACGGCATCGCATAAGCACGATGATCAATACTTGGAAGGAGCCGTAGAATTCGGTAATGGCCCAGACTCGGACTGCGTGGCATGCTGCACGTACGCCTGCAGCGCTTCGGGCTTATGGGAAGCAGATGCAGCCTTTTGGCGGCAATGACCCCCCGGGCTCTCTTCTATGCGGCAGATCCTGTTTCGAGGAAGCATCCAGCCAGGCGCTAAGGGGAACGTGCGTCCCACGCCTACGCGCAATGGGGGATCGGATGACGTGACTTTATGCACGTCACCCCGGAAAACTCACTTTTTCGATGGATGTGTCTATTGCTACCGTTTACGGCAATTCGATCGAATCGAAGCTTTAAGTCTCCGATTTTAGTTTACGAGGTGGCGTTAATACACTATTCAAGATCGAATCTTTCTATTATTGCAATATATTTCCTTCAAAAGATGAGAAGATTAAATTAATTCGTTTGAACACGTTGATTTTTAATCTCGCACTTATCGCCGCTTTAGTGATGCAGCCAGTATGAAAATTAAGGACGTTTAAGCTAATGCGACGCTTAATTGACTCTTAATGAAGCTATATAATTGACGGGCGCCTCGGATATCGGCTTCCTGAATTATCCGCAAAAACGGAAACAGAACAAAACCGCATGAAGAGAAAAAAAAGCATGGACTTATTGAATTAACGCAGTATTTAGCATTATGTCACGACTTATCGGCCGCGGATAAAAATAAACGGAACGCTCATCGGGAACCGCGCGCATAATTTATGCACAAACCACTTAAGCGGCACTTTTTGTCAATCATATCGTGCCGATGGTATATTTAAGCTGCGGCGAGACGATTTTTCTCACGCGAAATCTCGCGAGCGGCGGATAATTTATGCCGATCTCATCACCTCAATGTCGCGGATTATGAGTTATTTTGAAATTACTCGCGGCTGTGTAATTTACTCGCCGCGGCGTGGGAGGAGTGACATTAATGTACCGCGCGCGAAACATTTTTATGAAACATTTACATTTTTTACCACCGTATTTGCGTGCATTTAAATTAGCGCCGGCTGACTATAAATATGATTTGCCGTAAGGCTCTTGCAAATTATTGCTTTTTAAAGGCTATATGGCGTGCACACTTCCAGGTGTATTTTTATCGATGCTCGTCTCTTTGCTGAAATAACTTTGCCGACTGTTCCCCTGAAGCTTTAACAAAAGGCAGAAATTCATTTAATTAAATAAATTTATTTACACCCTCCCCTCTTATAGGGATATAAACTACTGTGGATAAGATTATCTGTAAGAACTGTTGAAACGGCGCTACTAAAGACATATTATTATAGATATCAATAAATAAGGGCTTTAAACTTAATAAAAAAATAAACAAATTTTGTACATGTATTTTACCGCAGTTTATTTTCGTAAGAGCCTGTTCAAAGGTCAACCAGAAAAAAAAATAAAAATCTCTAATATCAATGGGCCGCACGTGACGGGAGCTTGCGAGTTTTTGTCCCAGGCACCCTGCGGACGCGGGGAGACCCGAGACATCCGGCGAGGCCTGCCTCCGGAGCACACGCGGCACACATTCGTCATAATTGACAAGATTGACCCGCAGTGACTCTCAACGTACGTGGCCACTTGCTCCAATTGTTCCCGAGTGTATAACGCTGCATTCCGTGAGATGTGGATCTCGGCCGCTGTACCGCGCCTCTCCCGCGGATCTCTCCCCCGTGACGCTCCGGACAATTCGCTCTTTCATCGTGGAGACCTCGTTTCTCCACTTCGAGATCCATGTGGCGATCGTCGCTCCCGGAGCTCTAACGCAAAAACCTTCAAGGCCGTCCGCTGTCACATCCGAACTGCTTTTTTTTTCTCAGACGCGTCGGCTCTTCCGGACGGGGCTCTGTGAGCTCATTATACTGAATTTGCGAATCGCGCGTTCGGAGAAGATATAGTCTTTTTTTTTTTGAACGGACCTCGTGATTGCTTCTTTGAAGACAGTGTTCTTTGAAGTCAAGTACTAATTCGTACTTGGATTGTAACAAAAGCTTCGCGGGACATTGGAGAACGAGGTCCGCGCGGTAAGCCACCGTTTACGTCTACTTAGGAAGTGATTTATTCCGTCGTTTGGATAACTTGGCAAAACTCCGGAGCGAGGCCTGTCCGCGTGGACTGCGCGAGTATAATTTGTTTATAGTAAGTTCGACGTGTTGCGGAGTTGAAAAAAAGGCGACTCCCCCCCCCCTCGCTTTTTATACAAAGTCATAAATCTCGGTTGGAAAAATTTAACGCGACGATGTAACGTGATTACCGATACTAATTTAATCAAGATCGAACGGTCAATTAAGCGCAATCGTCGCGTGCGCCGAGCCGGCTGAAACTGGGTAGGGAAGCCCTTGCGCAAAAGTAGACCGGCCTCAGATGAGGCTCGCGCGGAATACTAAGCGGCACTCCGCAGGAGCTCCACCGCAGACTCCGCAGGCGTCGACCTTCTGCTCGATTCTTATCTTAGCGGCATCTGCATGGAGGCGAAGTGATTTATTCCTTTTTCCGGTGACTCATCGCGGCTGTTGTGGAGCTTACGGCGAGCGAAATTAATTGCAGCGTGTTATTATCGAATCTTGCAGTAATCAAGCTTATTGTTTTTTTAAAAAAAAAAAAAAAAAAAAAAAAGAATTGAGGCGCGTTCCGCTCGTATTCAAATTCAAATTTCGCGCGCTTTCGTTATTTTAAAGCTTTGGGTAATTTCGAGATCGCGACGGAGAATTCGAAGGACGATATCCGCAAACTTGTAATTCGATAAATTTTACTCATTTCATTAACTTTTAATAAAAAAAACTAGGAAGATTCAGGCGCGCTCAATTAAATGACTTTGAATGGGATTCGCGGGAATTTGGAGTTTCAAATTTCGCGCGCTCTTGTCATTTGAGAGCTTGCGCGATTTCAGCATCGAGCCTATAAATGCTGGCCACCGAAGAAAAAATTTACCTTTCAGGATTTCAAATACCTTTAAATTAAAGTTTACATTTACAGCTTTCAAATTTCGCGCGCTCCTGTCATTTGGCAGCTTACGCGATTACTGAGAAGTAAATCCCGATTATCGAAAAAAAAAAAAAATTAAAATTACCTTTCTTGATTTATGTATAAAGATTTGTATATTCGCATTGAAGATTTGTGTATAAATGAAAAATAGAATATAATAGTAGAATAACTGTTTATTGCAAATTACAGTATTTACAAAAAAATTCTAGAATAGTCGTGAAGTAAGTGATACGCGCGACTAAAATTTTTGACTACTATCGTGGAAAAAATGATTGAGACCTCGATTAAAACTGAAATATCTTTTACAAAAAAAATCGCTTAACAAAATG
>JAWWEP010060429.1:18784-32433 GCA_035582995.1 Sycophila quercilanae | reverse complement strand
GGTTGAGCGAGAGAGATGGGAAATTGTTTTGTAACCTAAAACGAAGGCGCGCGTAGCGCGCTCAATCTCACTAGTTGATGATTAATAATCGAGTTTCCGTATACAAATCGGATGTGAATAAAAGGGTTTCATGCTTCACCCTTTGATATGACTCTCGAAAATCAGATGGCTTTGGCCGCCGTATAGTGTTGGATGTATGAATGTAGAAAATCATTAAAATCCAAGTCAAAAACAATATTTACTTGGAAACGTATTATCATTGTATTATCCAAAACAATTCCCAATTACTGAATATTCTATTAATACATTATAGAATTTGCATACTGGCGACTGTGCGGAATTGGAATTTGTCGCCTCTTCATCAAGCGAGTTCTGCCATAATCAATAAGCCGAAAATTGAAAGTATCCTTTAAAAACTAAACGTTAATTCGTAAAATAAACCCCTTATATCGACGATCGATTTCAGTCTAGTAATATCATCTAGCTGTACCTATTGTAACTACCGAATCGATATTTCCAACGGAATAAATTAATAATTGAACTAATTAATATATCCATTAATTACTCAAAATTCTTTGAAATCCGATCCTGCATAGATTATACCGTTTCACTTTAAAAAATATCGAATGCAAAGCATCAGGGTGCATATTGCGCAGCGCCATTCGCACGTAAACAAAAAGCAAATCCTTTTTACTGATAGTAATTGCAGTGCGGGCATGTGCAAACTTGTCAATGATTCTGTAACCGTCGATTCATTAGGCAAACGATCGCACTCAATGAGCGCCGGTCAACGGCACTTTGTACACGGCGTCTCGCCCCCCTCTCCCCTCACTTTTCATTCTCATTAATCAGCTACGCGTGCAAGCGCGAATTAATTTCCCTGCGCAATTCACACTCAAACATCGGCGCGAAAGTCGAGGGTGCAAAAAAATCGATTGTACCTACCGATCCCCACGCTACGATTCTTGCCCTCGAAAATGTGTTTAAAAAAAAAAAAATTTAATTATTATTAAAGTTTCAAGAGCTCGCGAAACAAACGACGTCGGGGCAAGCACAAAGCCGCCAGAAGTCTCCTTAGATACGCTCCTCGCCGCCGGTGAAAAAGCTCTCGACTCTCCGCGGCGAGTGTATAATATCGGCGCGGAACAAAGGGTCCCCGTTGAAATTATGCCCCGGCGCTTAATACGCAAAAACCGGGAGGAAGCTCAAAGCGCGGCCGGAGGTAGGCGGAGAGAGAAAAAAAAAGGGTCGGCGGTTTCGAGGACGTCGCGCGGCCGCGAAAGGAAAAGCGATAAAACGGCCGGCGGGGGAGGAGGCATCGTCGGGGGCCTTTTAGCACCCACGGCGGGGGCGCCGCTGCGGCATTCGGCAAATTATGCGCATCCGTAATTCAAGCGGCACTTCGTGAAACTGCGCCCGCTGTAATTACAGACCGGCCGGGCGCGTTATGTTTTCTCGATTTATTTTATGCGAGCCTCACTCCCACGCGCCGCGGCCGAAATCGCGATAATTTAGAAGTCGAAATTGTATTAATATTAATGCGACGCCGCCGCTTCGAATTTCCCCGTCGTAATTAGCGCCGTCATGGGGGGGGGGCTGCTGTTGTATGCGATATACAATGAATTTGAGTGAAATTATTCATTTTTCTTTTAATTTCTTTTAATTTTAATTTATAAGATTGGATTTGAATTGATATTTGGGCTTCACGTGCGGATTTTGATCGAAAGAGGCGCTGGAAAAGGAACTTTTTTGTGAGTGTAGGTGTGTAGGTGCGGAGATGTCAAAATTACTAATTATCGGAGAGGCGAAAATTCTCTATTAGCACGTGTAAACTGGGCTGCGGGAGAAAATCGGACGTGACAGCTGAGTTTTTACAATTCCAGCAGCAGGCGCGCACTTCGCGCGCGGAATTTAATTACAATTCGCCACGGATGTTCGTCTCGTTCGTTCATTGACAATCGATTGTCGGCGGCATTAATCAGATTTCATTGCAATAACGAAATTTTGTTTTGTCTCCTAATTTATATCCTCTCGTTATTGAAGCTTCGCGCATTAAATCGCGTATCCTACGATCTACACTGTCGTTAATATTAATTAAATAATTGCTTCTGTAAAAAATTACTTAGCTAATTAAATTTGCACTAGCATTAGTCCTTAACGGATAAATTTAGTAATTACTTACAAAGAGTGTGCCTTATCTTTGAGATAAGGAAAATACCTTTTAGGTAAAGAGCTTTTACTTTAAAAAATAACTTTTTTCTTAAGAAATCGCACAATTATTCTTTTAATGAGGACATTATAATATAATATATGTATATATTCTATGATAGATTATCGCTCGCAAGTTTTTAGTAATAAAAATTGCATATTTTGTAAGTACAAAGGTATATATAAGATACTGTCCTTTACAGTTAATTTAATTAGAACCAACTGTGCAGTAAGCGATTAAATTGTTTTTTATTATGTGCATAATTTATATATCATTTACTACGTATGAAAATAAGTAAAATCTGTCACGGCCAGTGAATCCACTCTAAACTCGAGCCGCGCCCATACTACCATCGTACGTAGACCGGATTATAAATGAAGCCGCAGATAAGCTCGCATCTGGCCGATGGCCGTAATAAAAAGGTGAAATAATAATGAAATTCCTAAGGCGCGTTAACACGAGCCATTAGCGGGCGCGTGCGCGAAGCCGGATTACACGCGGCCGGAGCTGTTCGAAAGTCGTCGGAAACATCGAACGCCTATTATGCCCGTATAGCGGCAGATAAGGTACGTCCGAAGCTTTTAAAAGTGACAAAGTCACGCGCCAAGAAACTTCGTACAAGGCCGCCACCGCGAGCTTACGAAGTCGCCGGTTATAGAAGAGAGGAGGGAGTATCCTCTTTTTTTTTCTTCTTTCTCGCCTCTTCTTCGCACGCATAATTCGCCAGGCGCACTAATTGAAATTCCGCATTAAAATTCAGCAAAGCGCCGGCGTCGCCTCCCCGACCCATTAATCCGCCGATTGAATTACTCGCGCGCGCGCCTCCTTCGTCTCCGGCGTGACGGAGTATAGAAGGCCGACTTTTTTTTCTTCTTTTTAAGCAAGTCGCTCGCCCCTTTTTTTCGGCGGACATCTGCTTCCGACGTGGCTGTCGATTGTCGGGGGATCGTGAGAATTTTTCGGTGTTTCAAGAAGTTTTTGTCGGTTTATTGGAGTCACACTTATTTTGAGCCAGCGGTCGAGTTAAAAAGATTAGGATCTAATTGAGAAATGGACTGGAGAACCGGATTTTATGATTTAGAGGGAGAAAAAAAATCGGCGCCGTGTGTAAGCTTGTTACGCAAATTGATAATTAAACTGGAGGATCGATCAAATCCGGGAGAATTTTAATTTTTCAAATTAGATTTTAGAAAAGCGGTCGTATCATTGCAGCCGATGTTTTGACTAAGACCTTATGAAATTATCCTTATTAAATTCTCGCGCGAAAATACTCCGCGCTGATTGCCGCTGTACATTTATATATATATAAGTTCAGCGACGTAAAATGCAAATGCCTTTGGAGCAACGCTGATAGTAATTAGTTTCGAATAGATTCGTATATACCCGTCGACTCCGATGCAAAACGAGTTCGGACAATATTATTTCTCTCTTTCTCTTTAAAAGGAAAGCATCTAATTACGACAAAATGGTCCCTGCGCAAATTATACCGTCGTGCGATTGCGTTCGCGGACTCGACGCTAATAAAACTGTACGGCCCCACTTCATTGTGCCCGGCAAACAAAGTGATTTTTTATCACGCGGCTTCGGGCGAAATTACCGAATTAATTTCAACGTCGAGCCCGCGAATGACTTCGAATTAAAACCCCGGCGCAAACTTTGCACCGAGCGGCCGAAAAAAAAGCCGCGTTAACAAACTGAAAGCCCCGGTGGCTTTTAGCAATCGCACTAAAATAAAACTTTTCCCAATTATGTAATTCGCCGCTCTCAACCGAAATTTTTATGATAATGGACGCGCAAGCTCGCCTTTTTTTATCACTTTTAAAAAAAAAAAAACAAAAAAAAAGCTCATCTTTTACTCGGGACGACGTGCGGGCATAATGCACTCGGAAATTAATTAAATTTCCGGTACGTTCAGAAAAAACTGGAAGCGTCATGAGGCAAAATGCGGAAAAAAAAAGAAACGGTGCTCGAGGAGGGAGCAGGGATCGACACGCGTTGACGGGTCCTGAGGGGGAGCGAGAAAATTGCGAACGCGGGCTCTCTCGCCCATTTAAGCAGTGCAAACGTCGTGCTCATGAATCAAGACCTGATTCTGACGTCTCAATTCTCGCGCCCAACTCGCGACCCTTCGCCCTCCTTCCACTCTTTTGTCCGTGCCCGCCCGCAGGCGCGAATATATATATCTATAGATATATACATACGCTGCACGCATCTCGCCAGGGGAATATTTTACGATCGCGTCGCGGCTCCCGCCGCGAATTTTCGATACTCCCGTGGTCGGCAGTCCCCGCGAGGGCTAATGGCCACTCGAGAGGCCGCACGTTATTTACGAGGCCTCCTCTCGCTTCTCTCACAAGCGAGCGACGTTTCTGGGTGAAGGACGGAATTTTACTTTTTACAGTTTCTTCGTTTTATTTTTTTTTATTATTATCAACGCACTCCACTCGACGGGTTTTGAAGAGGAGGCCTGGCGCACGCGCTCCTCTACTACACTCGAGCGCTAACAAGAAACGTTTTCATCGGCGGCGCGCCGTTAAAAGCGAAGTTAATCATCGTCGGTGAGCGGCTCCCGATTTTCGCATCGGCGACTCTAATCAGGCTGTCGCACACTGTAAATCCATCATCGCGCCTCGAAAAAGTGTCGCGCGCCCGCGTGACTATAACGAGCGCTCCTCTCTTTCTTTCTCTCAGCCTCCTCCTGTTCCTCGTTTTTAACGATAAAAGCATTTTGTCATTAAGATCGACGGGGGGACCGGGGGGAGGGGAAAAAACCGGGCGGCACTGCGCGAGGACGAAAAACAGACGCGCGCGAGCCTCCTTTTTATCAGCTACGAGGCCTCGCGGCTGATACGCCGCGGAGTTTTATGAGTGACGCAGCCGTAAACCGGTGATTTACCGGCAAATCGTCGTCGTCGGCGTCGCTTTGCCCTCCGACGTATGCAGACGCACGAATATCGTGCCTCTCCTCCGGCACGAAATGCTTACGCAGCTTGCGCATACGTATGCGTATGGATGCAAGCAATATAACGCTTTTCGAAATCGAAGAGCAGCCCCGCGAAGAGAAAGCCTCGCGCGGAGCCTTGGAAAAAAAAGAGGAGTAGATCCAATTTAGGTAATGCACGCGTCCGCGAGCTTAACGTCGTAAAAATAATTTTCACCTCGAGATGGGCGCTCTTTACGCGGCACTAATTTTCCCCGCGGCGCCGTTAAAATCGACAACGATTTCCCGCAACGAAACGAGCCATCTCTCTCGTCGCTTATAAAAAAAAAAAGAGACACAAACGCACACGTACACGCAGTTTACGATCTGAGAAAATAAAAGGGGAGCACTGCGAGCCGGAGAAAGACGCGCGGAGGGTAACGAGTATATGTGCAGCTACGTGCACCCACATACATATTTATTTTCTTATTATCTGTGGTAATTTTGGAAAAGGACATACATATTTATTTTCTTATTATCTGTGGTAATTTTGGAAAAGGACACAAGTTACAAATTTTTCGAAATCGATATTCGACTATTTTCGTATTAAAAAAGAAATTTAATGATGGCACCCCAATTACGTCCCGGTTTCCGTTAAACATTAAACAATACTATACTGCAAAGAGGTATCCCGAAATTTTGAGACTATGACTATAGTGCCCTTTTTCAAAATTACCACAGATAACTGAGTCACTGAAAAAAAAGTATTTTAAAAATTACTATCTGTATGCGAGTATCGACTGGACTCTTATATAAAAATTACAATACTCTAAATTTGCCATAAATCTTGCAATAATATAGTAAATTTTGCTGGACAATATTAGAAATAATCCTATACAAACAGTAAAATTAGATTAATAGAGATAGATACAAACACAAAAATATTGTTCTTTTTCTGTCCGTTCAATCTAAACATTAAAATAATTATAACATTATTTTAATATTTAGAACTGAACGATTTTTTAACACTGCACTGCTGCGCTCAAACATTCGTCCGAGGAGGAAGCACCGGATCTCAGTGGGTGACTCGCTCGCGCGGAATGCGTCCGTCTTCCCGACGGGACCAGCGAGCGGAGAGAGAGAGTTAGCGCCTGTTAGCCGGCGTTTGCTTTATTTAAATACTCGCCTGTCACAATTGGTCGGAGCGAGGTGTCGGGGCTCGGCGGCCGGTCGATTGTTACCTTCGGGCAGTGATATACGACTCGCGCGAGCTTTGAAAATGTAAACGCGGGCGCGCGGAATTTTGCGTCGCTTTGCTCCGGCATTTTTTCGCGTCAAAAGGGAAAACCTTAGCTCTACTTAATTAAGGCACGCGCGGGGGAAAAATATGCGATACTGCGAGCGGAAGCGTTTCATTTGTGCCGTCGTAATGTGCGCAACGGTGCAAGGGGTCGTTTGAGATAAATTTATTTCTTCTCTTGCTCGTTCAGTCGCTTTCATTTTTTTTTGTCGGTAGAAAGAAGGAGGAGATAGTCGCGACTTTATGAAAAATTTCAAAGGGGTTTTATAGCGCCAAGCTCACGAAAAGAACTTTCCTACGGGAAGTTGCACTGAGCGTAAGAGGTTCGCGGATCGTTAATTACATAATGAAGACTCTTATCGTTTAAACGCGCTATAATCTCTTCAAAATCGGAATGAACTAATCATTCCATTAAATCTGAATGAAGAAAATGTAAGTTGTATAAATTACTATAACTTATACGTCGATTTTACTTTTTTTTTTATTGAGCTTTCAAACTTACAAAAGTTTATTTAGCTTACATTAAGTAGTACATATATACATTTTTACAGAAGAAAAATACGCTTATGAGCTAAATATTTTACTCGATTTTACGATCTTGTTCGATTTTACTTGATCATCAAAAGATAATAATCATATTATCAATTTTCACCGGCAAAACTAATAGTAATCCAGTGAATTACGAGATGAATATAAAATCACAATAAACTAATAAATTACATAAGAAAAATCTACAATGAATATCAAATTCGACTCTCCGTAATTATCTTTGAGTAAACAATTTTAAATAACACTATCAATTATCACCGGTAAAATATAATACCCATCGATCGCTTGCAAAAAACAAAAGAACTTTAAAAACCTCAGAAAACCAAGCAAGTGCACTCTACTCCCGTAAACAGGGCGCGCCGACTAATAACATCCCCTTATCGACTCTCGAAAGAAGAAGAAAAAAAAAGCAGCTCGTGTTCGAACAGGCAAAGGAAAAAAAAAAGAGGCAGGCACGAAGCTGGAGAAAAACGAAGCCGCGGGATCGAGACAAAAGACCGAATCGATTTCCCCGCTCGGGTTTATTGTCCTCACCTGCGCGGCTGCGTTGCCCACGCCCGCTTATCGCGCGACTCGAGAGAGTTACGTGGGCGTATCGAATGCGTGAATTGAAAGCGTCGCGCGCGCAGTCGCTTAAGGTCGGCCGCGAATGATAAACTGGGGAAAGCGGCGCGCGGAAGGCTTAGGTCAATTTCTTTTTTTACGGCCGCTATTTCCCCCGTTGTTCAGAGCTTGCGCGGTCCCGGACAGAGAGCTTTTCTAAAGTTTTTCAAATTTGAACCTTTATATGATTTTCCACGGATTTTTTTTCATTAGCGCTGTGTATATATATGGTGGTGCGGGGAAAAATGTTAATTGGCCGGGTGAAACGTTCGGACCGATTTTGAAAGGTGCGGCTTTGAAAAACGAGTTGTTTTGAGCGGCGGATTAACGGAGAAGTGAGTTAAGAGTTGAATTTGGAGCAAGTGACGAATTCGATACGCGTCGTAATTTAAAGTCACAACGCCGCACAGATTGTTATTTACCGGTATAATGCAAAGCGGATTATGTCGCATGGAAATTGTTGTCAGTGAGTGGGCTGGCACTTTGCTAATGTCTTGACAATATATCAATAAATAGTAGCTATAAGCTTAAAGTCATTAGAAGTAGGATCGAACGTAAAATTGATTGTGAAAGACGTGAGCATAGATAAGAATGATAAATTAATTTAAACTGTCGCGTTTATTTCAAAATTGTTTAAAAATTTTAATGATCTATTCAGTATCGGCATCGTATATTTTTATTTATTTTTTGTTATTATTTAATATGCGAATAAATTGATTAAATTAATTTTTAATTATAGGCAAAAATATGAATAATGAATTAGCATTAACAGAGCAATATTTTAGGATTTATTACAAGTATAGAAGTATTTTAGGATTTATTACAAGTATACAAGTATTAAACTAGAATTAAATTATTTAAGTATTAAATATTTACTTTATTTTTATTTTATTTAATAATAATTCAACGGACTAGAGACTGGATATAACATCAAAATTGATAAAATTGATTAAATTAAAATGGTATAAAATTTGAGAATGAAATCAAAAGGCAAAGAGTATATAATTATTACAAATAATAATTTTAATAAAACCTCTTATTATATACATACCCCATACAACAATGTACTTTTATTGTACAATGCATGCAGCAATGAATCCCACGGTATAAAAAAAAATGAAATATCTGCAAATTAAGAGACCCTTCAAAGTTACACAATACTCGACATAAATTTGAATAAAAACTGAGATCATCAGAAACACAATAAAATCCAGTAGCCACCCCGCTTCAATATCCAGCCGATGAATAGATTAATTAACGCGCCGACCAGCTGCATTCCGCGGGAAAAAAAACTTTCCCTTTAAAACACCCAATCGCTTGCCCGTCCGTCAATAAAACTCCTTTATTACATCCTATCAAATATCCCGCCTAAGAAGAAAAAGGAGAGAGAAACAGTCCCTTTGTCATCCTCAGGCGAAGAGGCGAATGGAGCCGGCACAAAGGAGGCGGCGCGTTTACGAGGTGCGCTCCTCGACCGGATTGTAACGCCTACACACGCATACCGAGGGAGAGAAGGCGGAAATTAGTCTTCGGTGCGGGCCACGGGTAATGAGAGTTTGCGAGCGCCCGACATTCTTTTGCGTGATTTCGCTCCTTATCGGACCATCCCGAGGCGAAGACGACTGTTGTGGGCCGAGCGCCAGCGGAAGATCCTTGGGTTATTTTTTTTTCAGACGCACGTGTCGATCAACTCTTGCGAAGTCGCCTGACTAGAAGAAGCTTATTTCGGTGAATTTTGTGTAATATACGACGTAAACGTATAAGTAAAATAGAAGAATTTTTGTATTAAAAGAAACTCGAGATGATTTGCGTTTGTGAAAACTTTAATTACTGGAAAAGTTAAAGCTGCGTAATAACTTTTAACAAACTAGATTAAAGAAAAAAGTAAAAAGCTACAATTTGAGACTTATTGGATTAAAAAAATCTTGGTTGACTCTTAAAAGTTATGATTAATTAGAGTAAGGGAAGAAGATCAGCGCCACAATGTGTATATAATATAATTTACAAGAAATTTTTCTCACAAATTTTTAGCAATATTTAATAAAGTAATCAATTTTTTTTTACTAGAAATAATTTTATACGAATTTTAATTGGCGAATAATATTTCTTAACAGATTTATGTCAGTCTCCTATTTCCATTACATAGTGTGCATCGAGTAATTTTCCAAGGCACCATTCATTATTTTTCCTGAAAGAATAATTCCTTCGAATTCGAGCGAAATTTAGGATAGAAGCGACAGATTGCGAAGGCAAGCATTTTCCGGCTATTGTTTTCACATTCATAACTCGAGCGTCTATTTATCACGATGAAAAAATCGCTTTCCTCTCGAGAATTTCTACTTTGACACAAACACAATGAGCTCTGTCAGCCATTGGTTTCGTTAATTTTCTAAATCACCTACCGCCACGATTTCATTTTGTCTATACAAATAAGCAGTCCCAGCCACTATATATATCAATCAGTTACGAGGGAACCTAAATTACATCGAGGCAGCATTGTAGCCGCAGAGAAAAGAGAATTCGCTTAATAACAGATTAACAAGTCGGTGGGTAAACCTCAGAGCCGGACATCTCAGGCAGGAGGATAAAAGTGACAAAAGTTTAAGTCGACGCAGGATTAACGGCGGCCTTGCCCAAGGAGAAAAGTACAGTGTCCGCGCCGCCGCGGGGACCACCCAACTCGGACGCCGGCCTGTTAAGCTCTTATATTTCACCTTCTGATGCTCAGCTTTTGATACCCACGACGTCGCGGCACTCGCTCTTACACTCGCCGTATTCCCGCGATACGCGGCCCTTATTTTATTCGACTGCACCGCACTGCTCTCACTTAAAACGCGTATACTCTCTAAATTCCTTCCAGTGAAATTCGCTGATTTACCAGTGAAATTCACTGATAAATCAGTGAATTTCCAGGAAATGCCCTGATCGTCACTGACAAATCAGTGAATTTCCAGGAAATTACCTGATCGTCACTGATAAATCAGTGAATTCTCAGGAGAAACAATCTGATCCTCACTGATAAGTCAGTTAATTTCACTGGATGTATATATTCTAGAGTAATACTTAATATTTAACTTCACAAAAATTTATCGGACCTGACGTCGGCAATTCCACGGCCATCAAAATAAAACCTTCAAGTAAAAACGGAATCTCGAGCTTCTGCTTTCTTACACACTCGACGCGACGCGAAAGTAACTGAGCTTTTGTAAAGCTTAGGTGCACATGCAAGCCGCTTCCCATGTTAATTATGCAAGTAGGTCGCCGGGGGTCCGCTCGACCCTGCCGAGGCCAGTCCATCGTTTTTCCATAGTCATCGTTAGTCCGGGCGAATCGAAAATCGATCGGATGCACACGCGAGTCACTTCGGCGAGTAAACAAGCGCCGAAAGCTCGCGGCGAGGCGCTCGGTTTCCGCATTCCTGGGAATCCGCGCGGAGTAGGAAGACTGTTTGCCCGGTCTCCTCGTTCGCTCCCGGCTCGGCGATGAAAGGACCACGATGTTGACGCTTCATCGGGGCAGCAGCTTTTTATCGACGCGAGCCCCTCAAGTGCCGCGGAGTCAGGCGCCCGCTCCTTCAGATTTCCCGTTGAAGTTTGTACAACAAGCTTTTTCTTACCTCCTCCCATTAAAAAAAAAAAAAAAAAAAAAAAAATTTAGCGAGTGTTTATTTTGTTACAACTCGGTAGGAAGCGAATTAAAAGTGCATATTAACTTTTTTACAGCGAAAATGTGCGTATACACGATGGAAAAAATCCGGTAAAAGCGCAAATTTGCAGTTGTAAATTGGTATTGGAAAATATTTGTCGCGCGCGCTCTTTAATTATCTGAAATACGCCACCGTAAAGCTCTCGATTACGCGGAAATAGATGAGCACCGCGAGAGGATATCGAGCGCCCGCGAAGCTTCATGCATATTCAATTTTTACGATTTCAAAAATAAAACCTCTGAGCGGCGACTTCCCCGGAAGAACCAACGGATTTGCCTTCCTTGATGAACGCTCTGGCGAGCATCTTATATCTGCGCCGTCGGATGAAAATTGTTTGACCGCTTCATACGCGCTGCCGAGTTATCCTTGTAATCCGACTTGACGAGGATTTAGCGTCGTTCGATTGGGGTTTCCCTCTCAAATTCTCCGCGCGAAGCTTTTAATTTGCGTGATACAGAAGGTCAGGGAAGTACAATGAGTGTGTGTGTCTGTATATATAAATAGATACGTGTGGAGAGATGTGCGCTCGCGAATCTTAAAATTTAGGCCAGCAGCCAAGCGGATCCCGTTAATCAATGATCGCGGGGGTGAAAGCTTTTTCGACGAGTCACATGTGCAGTCCGGTAATTGGCGCTACAATTGACGGTGGATGTTTTGATTTTCATCGTAGAAGATCTTTTTTTTTAACAAAGTGGGTCGCTTTAATTAGCGGCAGTTAGAGTCAATTAGCTGAAATAAAGTGGAAACGATTGTTAAACATTATTAGCGGCACAATTACTTGATCGGCGCATTTGTGATGTTTGCCTAAGAAGTAAAAAGCTGCAATCGGGAATTAACACACATTTTCATCGAAGCTCATCCTTTAATTGAACCATTTACTAATTCCAATGTACAGATACTTCAAGTAAACGCATACGTTTGTTAATCATCTTAATTTAATCGGGAATCGCGAATTAATTGAATCGACAGCTTATTATTGTTTCAATAAAGAAATAAATCTTCTTATATGTATAGAAAAATCTTGTTCTTATTCAATCTAACCAATTTAAGAAAATAAACGAACGAAAACGTTTCTTTTTTTTCTTACCTAAGGGTTCGTTAAAAGAGTAAAATCCAGGACCGCAAAAATGAATCGAAAAGACAAATAAGAGATGGAAAAAACTTTTCGAAAAGCATTTGGAAATTCGAGGATCCGAGTTAATTAACAAGAGTCAATGTTGCGCCAACAAACTCGGCGGACATGACTGCACCGTCCACCCGAACCGAAGCCCCAGCGTGACCTGTCTCGGAACTTTGGAGCCGCGGCCGGCGAAAATTTCTCGCTGCCTCGACTCTCAAGTTGACCGTTAAAGCGAGAGGCTCGGCTCCGACTACCAGAATCTGCTCGCAATGTGCTCAGTGAGGCGCAGTACTTTGTTTGCGCGTTCTATTAATTTTCACAAACGGAAACGAGCGAATCAATAACAGTTTTTTTATGAAATGTTGAAAAACAACGAGTAAAATTGATATGTATCTGGTGCATTCGTCAATCAGAAATATCTGGAATTTTTTTTTTTAAGTATGTCTATATTACATCACCGTGTGTTGTATGACTATAGAAATAAATAATAAATAAACAATGAATGATGTATATTAATTTGTAAATGTATTCACACAGAAATAGGGAACTTTTGCATTTCATAAAATGTAATAAACATTATGATTTTTTTACCTTTCCTGATAAATCGCAAATGGCATATTAATTTTATACATCATAAAGATATTACAACATTTCCTAATAATAATACGTGGTATTAGGATACAACGCACGCGATCACAGAAAAAGTTATAAAACTAAAGCAAAAACTCACTGAGTAACGTTAAATCTTTTCATAGCTTTAGCATTGATTGATACAAAAAAAAAGTGCCATCTCTCCGAAATCTCTATGTGTAAAAGCTTTTAAACGAAATCTCCCGCCTGGAAACTATGTCAAAGAGTAGCTCGTAACACCGTCGGAGGGCCGGATTTTCCGAATTCCCGCGCGTCTCGGCCGATTATCCGATAATCGACGCGCCCCGTAAACCCCTTGTAGTTCATTAATCGAGCCGCCGCCGCCGTAAGTTTGACTTTAAGGGGTCGCCCGCGAACTTTGGCCATTAATCGGCCGTGCGCTGTTTGGAAACGGCGCGAAACACGAGATTTTCGAAAAATGCGCCTCACGGATTAATCTTCACCACCCCATCCTCTCTTCGAGTTTCAACGGTGTTTAATGTTGCGCCGACAGAGGCGCGGGGTCTAAGAGTACTCGAGAAAATTTGATCCGCGGTAATCGAGTTTACGCTTGATTAGGCTTTGTGCCATTTCGAACGTTGCCTGTTAAGT
>JAWWEP010060429.1:8661-18684 GCA_035582995.1 Sycophila quercilanae | reverse complement strand
TCGAGAAAATTTGATCCGCGGTAATCGAGTTTACGCTTGATTAGGCTTTGTGCCATTTCGAACGTTGCCTGTTAAGTTTGTCGATACGAGTTTACCTTTAAATTCAAGTGCTTTTAGCTTAACGTAAACAGCCGCGGTTGTTCTCGATGTAACCCATATATGAATCATTGAATTTCGATGAATTAATTTATTTATTTATTCATTTTATTTATTTTTTATTTGTATAAGGGATGGGCTTTTGTAACTGCAAGGCCCATCCGTTACAAAAATAAATAAATAAATAAATTCATCACATGTATAAACTACATGCGTTGGAAAAGATACTTATATCGTGTTAAATTTCGCAAATAAAACTGACAATTTCATTTTACTTAGAGGCACTTTTACGAGTTTTAAAAAACACTGAAAATTTTAAATATTTAATTAACAAATAAGTATTTTTTAATTAAAATATATTATATTCAATGCAGTGGGCGTGAAATATGCATATAATGAAGATCATGAACATTTTCTTTAGGCGTGAAATTTTTAAAACTAAAGTAAATAATGAGCATTTTTTTTCTTTCATAAAAAAAGCTTTAATTTACTGACGAATCTCCATGAAACAAGTAAGAAAAAAAGCTAATTAAACCACAATCTTATCAGTAGCTTCGATCCGAAAGCGCGTATACATAAAACGCGACAACAAAGGTACATCCTCGACGAACTAAAAGGAACAAAAACACCTGGAGTTGTTCGTCCTCCGCCCATTTCAATTGGGCACTTCAATTTAACTTTAACGCCTCCGCCTCGATTTTTAATGGCCCCGCCGCGGGCATCGCGAAACGAATCGTACGAATGACGCGTCTGTCGACTAATGGCCCCGGCCTGACCCCTGGGGTTGCCATTGACGCGCCTCAATCGCACGAATTACCAGCGTACAGAATTGACTGATTCTCCCTCTCTCTTTTCCTCTCTTATGCCTTTCCTCGTCGCCGTCAATTTGCGGGAATTAAGGATCCGAGTGACGTGGCCGCGTGCGAAATCGCGACGCGATGGAATTTTACCGAACGATTTGCGTCGCCTCGAAATCGAGTCCTCCTCCAACAAAGTCCCCGCCGGCTTCAATTTCGCCGAAGCAGTCGCCGGATAGCCCCCGATACATTGTTAGACCCTTCGGATGAGAAGGGGAAGGGGTGATGGGGCAGCGAATCGTCGGCAAAGCGCGAATTAATTTACAGCCTCGGTTTCAATCTCCGACGCGTCGACGGCCAGGCCCCGTGTACCGGTTAACAAGATCGAAAGGTCTACGGTGCCGGGGAGTGCCTTTAAACTGCGGCGCGATGCGGTCTTGTAGGAGATTAAGTGGCCCCGTGAGCGCGCTCCAGTGAGAAATTCGCTGCGGAGCCCCGGCGACTAATTTTCTTCTGCCGGGAAGAAGGTACGGCGCGAGAAAAGTTTCGAGAGGAAAGGAGGACGCGACGGAGCTACGAGAGAGCACGCGGCGGCCTCTGCAGATAGCGATTTAATTAAGGCTGAATGGGAATCTCTTTTTTTTCGTTTTTTTTCTCTCTTTTTTTCTCTGCGAGGGACTGGTATTAAATTCGTTGGGGCCGCGATGGGCTTCTTCGCGGAAATTCGAAAGCGAGAGTGGAAAATCGACGAGGTCGTCGAGCACCTTTCAAGCCTGAATCAAAGTGGGTGTAGGTAAATATCGGACTGAATGGCCTGCGGGGCTTCATTGACATTCCGATAGCTGCTGGGGAGAGTATACCGGGGTGCCGGTGCTCCCAACGCAAGCTCGCATCAGCGATATCACCGATATACATAATTGGCTTCCAAATGAAGCTTCGACATTCGAGAACTTCCTTTCGAAAATCCAGGCAATTTCCCGCAATAAATTTCTCGAAAAAGTATCTTTTGCGAGATTATATCTCAAAAAAAAAACTGTCTTTGTCCTCTTTTGAAGAAATGAAGAAGCGATGAGTCTAAAAGTGAAGCCGGATATTCTTAAATTGATTGATTCTGACGTGAGCACGTGAGCAATCGTCTATGTGTAACGAGCGACTGATCAATACATCGTATTACTGTTCTAAAAATAAGAAAGGCAATTATATATAAGAGAAAAGTGAATGATTTTTTTTAATAAATAATAGTCATTTTTATATTAATTAATTTAATATTTTAAATATTAAATACATAATGTCAATCATCAAGTCAAACTAATAATTCAAGAAGATACAGAAGAAGAAGATTCACAACGATCTTTTATAGATTAATTTTTGCAAAAAAATCATCTCTTATCATTACAATATTGTTAAAACAAAAAGGAAACTATGCGCTTGAGACCAGCCTAACATAGTAACTTAAAAAATAAAAAAAAAATAAAAGGAAAGCAAGAAGAAACTGCACCTGTCGAAATAAATATCTACCTCCGGATAATTAGCCTACAACCATTTAAAAAAAGAAAAAAAAAGGAAAAATAAAGGAAGCCACATCCTTTGCAAATTATTGGAAAGTTCTGACCGGCGGTACGAATCCCCGCGCTTATCTCGAGCCGTCCGTCTGGCCTCGAGCCTCGCGTGATCCGCGAGGCGCGACTACCGTGCGCGGAGCGAGGAGCCCCGTGTGCGTTTTAATTAAACGCTGTCGGAGGATTCGCCTTCTTAGAAGACGACGGCCCCCTCGGTTATTTCGAAATCGGCGCGCCCGAGACGTATGGTAATTGGCCGGGGCGACTCTCGTTTTCCCCGGCTTGAAATTTATCGCCGCCCGGTGGATCTCGCGTAATGATGATAATTGAATGGTAAAGTGTATTCTTTATCGGTATTACCGATATGTTTTCAGCGGCGAAAATTCACCCGGTATTTGGGCGATTTAATGCGCACGTGTCGTTGACGAGTTAAATTTGAGTTAATGATATCGTTTGGTAAAGTGCTGTAATTTTAAAATTACAAAGGGATGAATAAGTATTGATTGAATTTTAATTGATCCGAAGGAATTTATAATGAATAAATAATCAAAAAATAATGAGGTAACCTTTTTGCATGCAGTGTGCAAGTTGCTATTTGCAATTTTTAAATAGAAACTATCGTTGTTAACAAACTATTCCCATTAAGCAGAAAAAGGCTTTTATCAATCAATTGTGTAGAATAGAAAAAAAGAATTAGAAGACAAATTATCCGAATCGATATTTCTATAGTAGCCTAAGAATTTATTTTCTCAAGTCACATTTCGTAAGGTTGATGTTCAACTAGTACCATGCAAAACCTGCTTATACGTTACAACTTGACGGTTCCAATAAGTTGCATATCTTACGAGCTATTAAGCGGCAACTAAAGTCGTACGTACAATCGAATCCAACCTGAAATGTTAGCTTGGAGGCATCAGCGTGAAGATATCATTTGTATCAAGTCATTTGTTTACTACTACAGTATACAACTTTCTAATTGTATTTTGCGCATACTGATGCATGTTTCGTATAAGTTTGTATAAGTATATACCATGGAAAGCAAAGTCTTACTGAAAAATAAATTACGTGGTCTGCACCACGAGGGATACAATTACAGTGTTAAAGATGTTAAAAAAACTAGGTAAACAAATAAAATTAAATAATAATATAATTAAATTTTATTTAATAATGTTTACATCAATCTCTTTTAATTCTTAACCTCTCCATTATTTGATTTATTTAATTCATTTAATACTTACTAAAAGTGCCTAATAAAATAAGAAACAATGTGTTACGTGAATACATTTAACGAGCTGTTAATTTATGAATAGACTTAACACTTTGCATCTAAAAATTTGTAAATAACATTAATCTTTTTAATGTATACGCTATTGAATTGCAGATATGGTTGTATAAAAAAAGGCTGCAGAGCCAAATTATACATTAATGAAAATCACGATATTAACAGTATCAGAATAATAGAGCCTCACACCTGCTCCAAAAATACCCATCAATCTCTAGAAAAACGAAAAATGAGACAGATTTTAAAAGAAACTGCTGCTAATAATTTAGCGACTCCTAAACTGATTTTTGACAAAACATCGTTAAAGTGAGTACATAATTTATTATTTTATACCTTTGACATCTAATTGCTCCAAATAGAAAATCAAATCAAAATTCACACAATTATTTACGAATTATAAATATTGACTAAATTTAAAAAAAAATCCTTTAAAAAAAATAGAGAATTTGTTAATTGAAAAAGAATTGTTTTTCCTTAGATTAGTTTCTTTCGTTAAAAAAATTAAAATAAATTATTAAAATTATATAATGGATTTCTATTTAGACACAAAGATTTAGCAGTTCACGTCGCTTATCCAACTGTACAGAAAACTATACAAAGGGCGAAAAGAAAATCAACACCCGACACTGGACTCCAAAAGCAATGTAGCACAATAAAAACTTACGAGGAGCGTTTGAAAATATATCCGTTTTTACTGATATATAAAGAGAGAAGAGAAATTCCAATATCAGCCGAACTTGTGCAATGTCCATCAAAAACCAATATTTTGAATAGCAGCGATAAAAGTTTGCCGAAAATAGTGAAAAAGTAAAACGATTGATCTGCTGTATTCCGGTGAATCTATTATTTCTTAAAGACTTACATACACTTTTACGACTTTAAACGAAAAATATAAAAAATGTTACAGTCTCTCTATAAATTTCATACCATCATCAACCCTACTTTTTATAAAAAAAAACAGTTCCTATCGTAAAAGAAGCTTGTTTGCGCGCCGTAATTTAAACATCAAATAAGCAGACTTAAATCGCTCACTTTTAGCCGAAAGAAACCTGCATAAAAGAGCTCATTCATTTGAATAAAAGCCAATCCAATTAGCGTCAATCAACATTAATAACTTATCGCACTTTCAATTGTAGCCCCAACGACAATCGAAAGCGGCCACCAAAATTCTTGCCCGCGCAAAACAAAAGGTCCCAATCGTCAAAAGGTAAAGACAAAAAGGCAAAAGCAATTCCAAAGCTCAAATCGCTCTCGCCGTGGACGCGCGCGCTTTCAAAAGCCCCGTCGGATAATGAAGTCGGCACACGCCCGCCCGAAAAATTCATCGAGCCGCACAAAGCGCGCGGCTAATTATTTCGCCGCTGCTGGAGGCCCATAATGTCGAGGGAGAATTAAAAAATAAAGAGTGAAACAAAACGCGTCGGGGGATAATAAGGACGTGGCACCGTCGAGATAAGTAGCGGAGAAAGAGGTGCTCGCGCGATAAGAGAGTCCCGAATGGGAGGGCCACTCGGAGGGGGGTCCCGGCGAATTTCGTCGGAAGCAGCCCGACGAAAGCGCGCAGATGAGCTGCACGAGCGAGTCGTAAAGTCTCCCCGGCCCGGGCTCGGAAGGTGAAGTGTTTTCGGGAATTTTTAAGCCAAGATTTTAGTCACGTAGCCTCCTTTGATGCGCTCCTGGGCCCTTTTTTTCTACGCAACGCGCGCGCGCCTCCTCTGCAGAATCTCATCAGCGTATGAAACTCGTAGGAAAGGAGATATTACACCCTTTGCCTTTTCTTTCTTCAACGTGGTACGTGTAAAAAAAAAAAGTAGTATACCGTGTATACGTAAAATAGTCCGTACGAAATCAAGAAAGACGAGCAGCGGCGTAAACCTGAAGACACCGGCTCCCACGTAAGAGAACGTAAAGTCCGATGAAGCATTACGTCGAATAATTAATCAGCATTAAGCCTGGTAGGAGGAGGATGGAGAGGTCCGCGTAAAATAGAAGGTAATTTCTAAGATAAGCCCGCGTGCGCGCGGACCCGGAATTTAATTAAGCCGGCTGTTTACCGAGGCCCATTATGGCCGCTCTTCATTTAAATTCGTCTCGCAATATCGTCGCCTCAAAGCGCCCCCTTCCATTCGCGTCTCTTCGCCTGCCCAGATTTTTCCTCTATTTCGCGCTCCTTTTATTTCCGGCCGACGCACGAGCGCAAGGCACGTCCATTAGCGAATGCAAATAATTCACGCTCTTCGGGATTATACACACTCGAGAGCGCGCCCCGACGGGCTTTCTGAATTTTTTAGCGTTTGCAAATACATCAATATGGTAATTACCGACGAAAAAGAGTAGCCCGCGTGCTTATGGTCCGGGCTCCTTCTATGCTCGCCGTCCCGTGAATATTACGGTGTTTAATATAACGTCTCCTCGAATATCACGGAATAAATGTATAAAGTGACAAAAAAAACGGAGATAAAGATGGAGATTTACTCTGCAGATTATTAGAAAAGAAAAGTGCGAGGTGTCCATTTACTTGATTCGAATGATAATAATCACTGTTGCAATATACACTTTACTTCGAGTGCAGTTGCGCACATTTTATATCCCATTCAAGAAAAAAGTATCTTTTATTTATAGCTTTTTCTGTTTGTTCAACAAAAACCGCAGCTTTTATTTCGACTTGCGTCGTAAAATAAAATAAATAAGCAAAAACCCTGATAACTTAAAGATATATTTCACTATAATAATTTCTCTAAAATTTTTAATCAATAAATATAGATATTAGGTTCAAAAACTCTTCAACTAAATCAAGAATTCCGTCTATTAATTTAAAAAAAAAGCACAACAGAAAAAAAAGACGAACAACAATATCGCACCAGTGATCCATGCGATTAAAAAAAAAAAGAAAAAACAAACTATACACAAAAAAAGAACAAAAGAAATCACTGATCACTCCACTCGCTAAAAACTCACTTACCGAGGGAAATGTGAAGGTACCCTAGAATGCAGAAAAAAGACCAGATTTAACAAAAAAAAAAAAAAAACAGCATCGAAAGAACACATCCCACCCGCACGAATTACGCTCACCCCGAGCCCTGCATTCACCGCGTGACACGCTCGCCTATACTCCGACGACCGAGTCGAATCCACGTATCGGGACTCTTTTGATAGCTCCACAAGGGACTCCTCTAAAGGGACCATCGCCGCAGGGATAACGGGCCGCGGTCGCGGGTCCGCGTGACCGGCGCGAGGCGCGCGATATTTGCACGCTCTGGAACGGGGGCAGCGGTCGCTTTATGTAATGAGGAGAGCGCAGGGAGGTGGAGGGAGGCTGAAAAATGAGGGGGGAGGCGAGATTTATACAACGGACACGCGGCCCGGGGACTGCACGCGTGTACCGGGGAAATGAAGGAGGTCGAGGAGGCGGTGATGGGGTTCCCGCTCGAATCGATCAAGACGTCCAGGGATTTCCTTTTTCTTCTTTCGAGTACGTTCGGAGGTAAGTACGTGACGAACCTTGTAAATTGTTCGGCTGGAGGTGGGATTAATGGTCGTAATGCACGCGCGATTTTCTATATTCTATTTAACGCTAATGGCTCTTAGAAGTTTTACTGATGGTTTCGCAATTTTATACAGTAACGTTACTGATGAATGGTCGCACGTATTTTAGAAAGATACGCGGCAGACATTTTCTTCGAGATAAGGTGTGATAAAATGTGAAATTTTTTATTGATATTTAATCAGCGTACGTAGATTTAGTTGCATAACATTTTACTTACGTATAAGGAAAAAATGTATAACACTCTAGTTTTTTTATGAATGAATTTTGTATATGAATTATAAGCGAGTCGAAAAATGTAAAAGACCACACGAGGATTATCGTGAAACATTAGAAATTTCATTACGTTCTGACCTTAATCCCTTGACGTTTCTTAATCTTAAATCTTAGATTTTCCGTCTTACCTAAAACAGAAAACAGAATTAGTTGCATTTAAATATCAAATTTCAATATCCCCCCCACAAGCATATATATAGTTACACGTATAATGAATATTCTAATGGCATAGTAAAAATATGAAATCTATAAAAATAAAAGACGAGAGCCCGCATAAAATGCAAATAACAAAAAGAGTACATGTATACGCTTTAAAATTCATAAGCAAGTTGAATCGACTAAAACGTAGCCTCAATTTCGCACCTCCATAAAGATTACACATTAAAATCCCTGCCCACCAGTAATCCCCGCATCAATAAAACAGACGCTTCTCCGCAGCCGACCTAAAAAAAAAAGAAACAGCTTCCCCCGCGGCAATGAGGAACTCGATCTCCGGCGACCGTCTCTCTCTCGGGGTAAGACAAAAAAAAAAAAAAAAAAAATAGTCGAACATCGATTCCTCATCGCTCGTCCATCGGTTCGTCGAAATCGGGCCTCGCGATCGGCCCTTTAAACGCGAATGAGGGAACGCCGGGGGAGAGATAGCGGGTGGCACGACTCGGCTAATACCGCTGCAGCGCGCGAGCCGCTATCGGCTATTATCGGCGGCCTTGCTCTCGCTCTTTCTCTTCTGCCCGCGCTGTTTATTTAGCCTCGGTGGCCGCCGCCGCACGTCGGGATGTCAAGCCGAGCGCTGAATAAATGCGCGGCCCGAGAGGCGACCCTCCGGGGGCCTCCCGAGCGAATTTTCATGCCGCGATATCGCTCTTTGTTGCCCCGCGAGTTCAACGGGTATCGTCTGCTTCAAAAGTTACGATGGCTCGACGTACTTCTCGAATTTCCGGAGGGTTTTTTGTTTTTTAGAGATAAGTGTGTTGAATTGAATATGTTTTGTGGCGTGATTTGTTCATTTCGTTTAATTTATGTATGATCGCTAAAGAGGAATAATAATTAAGTAGGTTTAGTTATGCTATATTAAGGAATGATTTTAGAATATTGAACTAACGTTGGATATTTTTTTATAGTATTGTATTTAATAGTAATGTATTCTATTCCTTTAAAATATTGTCTTGAGAGAAACAACAGTTTAAGAATAACTTTAAAAGGATCTCATGATAAAATGAAGAGCTAAAAAATTAGAAATTATTATTGTGAAATGTAAATAGGTATTTATAAAAAGATACATATGTAAAATTTATTACGATATTTCCGATTCAATATTCCTTAAAAAAAAGATGAGCTTTCTATAGAAACCAGGAGGTTTCCAGAGCTTCATACGTGGTTTACATGCAATGCAAAATGAATATATGCAAGCATACAAACTCGATTTTAAAATCGTCTTGCGTATTTATTCAATACATTATTTTTTTCACACTGAGAGAAATGTTTGTCTGGAAAAGTGGTCACGGACTGTTATTCTAACATATAAAAAAAAAGATTACTTTACTTTATATCATAAAATTTCTCATATAACATTGTCAATTTTCATACAGTAAATTTTACAATAAAATATATAGTATCAAATTTTTTATCTAGAACCTCCCCAACAGGCAGACTAATATTCGCCAGGCACTGTACACGTGATCTACATGCGGCACGATCTTAAGTCGTGTGCACTCCGCTAAGTGATTGAGCTCTCTTAAAGGCCCTGAAATGAGTAGTTTCGCGCGGACTGTTCGCCGCGTCAGTAGGAAAATTTATATACTCCGCCGGATTCCCTCGCATTCCACGCGCCGATAATGACGGGCACTCGGAGGGTCGTGCGGATTCGAGAAAAATGAAATCGCTGAATAATGTGGGGGATCGACGGGTAAAATTTCGTAATTGGGAGGGGGAGGGGGGATACGCGCGCCCCGCGCATAGCAGTGTTTACATAGCAATAAAGGCCGGGGAGATTTAATTTGTAAATTAAGAATGATTGAGCGCGCCGCAATAAAAACGTTGCGTATCTCATCAATGAGACAATAATAAATTTATCGCATTCGAAGTGCGCCCATGCGCGCGACGCTGCGAATAAATCTGGATAACTTCACTTTATCGATAATCTTTTTTATTTCGACGTATTCTGTAATAAAGCGGCTTTCACGTGCTGACGAATTATATCGATTCGTTGACAGGAAGCGACGAGAATTTCCGAGTGTAACAAACGATAATAAATTATTTTTGTGCAGTGTATGAAATTACGCAGCCGTAACGAAAATTCGCTTTAATGTAAAAAGAATTTCTGTCGGCTCATGCATATACATCATCTCTTTATGAAAAAAAAAGCCGCGAAAATCCGCAACATATCCCGCAACAAAGTAACTCGCGTACATCAGTAAATAATATTTAACCGATGCGTGCGCTCGTATATAAAAGAAGAACATCTCT
>JAWWEP010060407.1:0-10041 GCA_035582995.1 Sycophila quercilanae | reverse complement strand
GTTGATACCGGCGCGAGCAAGAAGAATGCGTGGTTATCGGTTAGCTGCGGTACGGACGGGCGACTGCTCGGGTCGAATGCTCGAGAGCTACTGACTGCGGCTCGCGCGCGAAGCCGCCGCGGTCCTACTCGGCCCATCCCCTCCCCTTTCGCGTGCGCGGCGCGGCGGGTTAGAACGCGCCCGGAGAGAGAGAGAAAGAGAGAGAGCAAGAGGTTAGTCCGGCGGAGAGCACGTCTCCGACGGAACAAAGGTTTCATAAAGATCCTTAATGTTTCCATTTATCTTTCTCCGTTTCTTCGGACCTCGTACATGCTGCAGACGTGACAAAAGCTGTTCTTATCATCATTGCATTCGTGGAGAATGTCGACACGTTTACCCAAGTTTTTTGAAACCTCAGACCCAGCAGTAGACAAACTGTCCACTACTGCAGGGCTGTGCTCACCCTGAAGAATACATTGTCTGTGTCCGCTCCCAGGGTACCTCCACGCGGTGACGGCGGTAAAAACAGCTTTTGACACGTCTGCAGCATGTACGAGGTACCAAGAAACCGGAGCAAGATAAATGGAAACATTAAGGATCTTTATGAAACCTTTTTTGGTTTTCAAATGGAAGAATCTGATTGGACCCCCAACCAACTATACAGTTCATGTCACAAATTGCTACGATACCAAGAAAAATATGACACGTAAGAAAATGACGGCAACTGCCAAATGGAAGGAACCTTGTAATCAAAAAGATTGCTATTTTTGTTTTACAAATGTTAGCGGGATCAATGTTAAAAAAAAAGTTTTGTATATCCCCATGTTTCAAGTTTATTGAAACCAATATACTCATCCATACCAGATGAAGGGAAGGACAAAACTGATACAAGCATTACTTTGGATTTTGAAAGACCACGGATTTGGATTCAGCGATCCCAAAAACATATAACGTACTGTTAAAGCATGGTTGCCATTAATTTGGTAAATTTGACGTTGACATGACCTTGACCCTCAGATGATGGGGTCAAACGGCCAACGGATTCGGATTCATCAATCCCAAAAATATATATATGTACTGTTAAAGCATGGTTGCCATTAATTTTGTAAATTTGACCTTGACATGACCTTGACCCTGAGGTGATAGAGTCAAACGGGCCACGGATTCGGATTCATCGATCCCAAAAACATATGTATGTACTGTTAAAGCATGGTTGCCATTAATTTTGTAAATTTGACCTTGACATGACCTTGACCCTGAGGTGATGGAGTCAAACGGGCCACGGATTCAGATTCATCGATCCCAAAAATATA
The DNA here is from genome assembly GCA_035582995.1 of Sycophila quercilanae. NCBI lineage: Eukaryota > Metazoa > Arthropoda > Insecta > Hymenoptera > Eurytomidae > Sycophila > Sycophila quercilanae. Next base: position 8,749 of record JAWWEP010060407.1, on the reverse strand, counting down.
TTTATGTACTGTTAAAGCATGGTTGCCATTAATTTTGTAAATTTGACCTTGATATGACCTTAACCTTGAGGTGATGAGGTCAAACGGATAACGAATTCGAATTCAGCGATCCCAAAAACATATGTATGTACTGTTAAAGCATGGTTGCCATTAATTTGGTAAATTTGTCCTTGACATGACCTTGACCCTGAGGTGATGGAGTCAAGCGGGCCACGGATTCGGATTCATCGATCCCAAAAAACATATGTATGTACTGTTAAAGCATGGTTGCCATTAATTTTGTAAATTTGACCTTGATATGACCTTAACCCTGAGGTGATGAGGTCAAACGGACAACGAATTCGAATTCAGCGACCCCAAAAACATATGTATGTACTGTTAAAGCATGGTTGCCATTAATTTTGTAAATTTGACCTTGACATGATCTTGATCCTGAGGTCATGGGGTCAAGCGAACCACGGATTCGAATTCAGCGACCCCAAAAACGTATAGGAATGATGGTTCAACCGACTCACACGTACCTGTCTCCATTTGACCTTGGAATAACCTTCAAAATTAGCCAAGTTCGCTGCACTGACCCCGGATTCGAATTCAGCGACCCCGAAAACATACGGGTAGGGGGGTCTTGTCTTCCGGACAGACCACTTTTTTTTGTGTAGCTGTGTTATCTGATCAACAACGGCTTCCTATTCGATTACGAGTGGAGACTGAAAAGGATAATGAAAAGACAAAAGATCAAATGGAAACTGACCAAATTAATCTTAACAAATCGCTGGAAGACGGAGAAGTAACCGACAGCGATGATGAGCCTAAAGACTCGAATATGCAGTTTTCTCGTGGATTCGAGGCACAGTATCATCAACTCGAGCGTGAGCATGGATTTCAAGAGCAAGGATGGATGGAAGATGAACAGATGCACTCATCCACACCCAAACAGGTAAAGAGTCTTAATATTAACCATGCAGAAAAGGTAGTAAAGCAGAACAAACAGCACGTGAGTAACATCAACATAGCTGATTTAATTAATGAAGTAGTTAAGAATCAAATAGAAAAGACAATCAAAGAAAGCAAAGTCGCGGATTCGTTAATTAACAATAGTAGTAGTTTATCAGATAATGAAGTTAAAACCAATGAATCAAATATATTTAGAAAGTATCAGTTAACTAAGAAAATGAGATTTGAGACTTTTGAAAATCTGTTGTACACAGAATTAAAATCACGGAAGCTTTTCTATTTGATGGACGAAAAAGAATGCTTAAATATGAACATAAGTAAACTCGAGGAAGATAAAATTAGAATGAAAGATATAATAATCAATCACTTAAACGAAGAATACAATGAATGCTTCTCGCATATCATTGATCCTATTGAATTGTTGAAAGAAATTAAAACCACAAAACTAGCAGAAATTGGATTGAATGAACATACCGCGTATCAAAGATTAATTAACATTAAGTATGATAAATCGAAAGAACAGCTTTTAATTTCTGTAATCGTTTTGAAGACACGTTACGAACATATGAACTGCATTCAGAAAGTGGTAAAATACCAGAAGAACAAAAGAGGAAATTGTTTTTCCAAGCAGTGAAAAAGTCAATACCTGAAGTGGCTACTGCAGATAGTGTTAGCCGAACTGCAGAAGGCAATTCTTGTAATTATTTACAACTAAAGAAACTTGTATTACAGATTGGACCTCAGAAGCTGACGACGACTTCATCAAATGCCATGCATGTACAGACGTTCCGCTCGGGGCAGAGATCAGCAGGCAGACAGTGCTTCCTGTGCGGAGCACAAGGACACACCCATGAGGACTGCCCGAATCCTGACAAACGGTATTGTTACAAATGTGGAAGAGAAGGGCATTTGCAGATTAAATGTACCAGAAGCGGCGAACTACAAAAATTTGTTAAGCCAAGGAGGGGATCGCCACATAGAGCGGAACCTCCTCAAAAGAAACCGAAACCAGGTTATGGAAAGAGCGAGGAACGCAGAAGCTCGCAACAAAATCAACAGAGTAATCGAAAACCAGACAACAACTACAATCCTGGTGGCTCAGGAAAACGCACCTTTGATGGAAAAGGTAAAAGAAAAATTAAATGCAATGCAGCTGAGCATGTACAATACTGTAGCGAAAATTCAGATGTTGATGAAAATAATGAATCTGATCTTGACAATTTTATTGTAGACTCCGGTGCTACGGAGCATCTTTCAAACTCATGACTACATTTTAAGACTCTAGATGTTACGAAAACGGGATTTATTCACTGTGCGAATAAAAATTCGGATGCAAATTTGAAATTTCAAGGAAAGGGAAATGTAGAGTTGTTTTTAAAGAATGGGGAAAAGGTAGAATTAAATAACGTCATTTATGCAAAAGATTTGTCGCGAAATTTATTATCTCTTAGAAAGTTTGTTGAAAAGGGCCTAAACGTTTACTTAGATAATAAACGAATAAATATTTACGATCCGAAGAACAGAAAAATTGTAATGTCAGGATTGTATAAAAGTCCCTTCTGGGAAATAGAACTAACAGTAAATTCCCAAAAAGATAAGTTAGAATCCAATGAAAGTAAAAATAAAAGAATTTTTGTAAATATCGCGACAAAAAGTGGAAAAGATACAGAAAGGTTAAATTCAAATCAAAATGAAAAAGAAATAGAAAAATCACATACTATAAATAACAATGACCTCTTGTGCACTGTTAATAATAGAAATGTAATACGTGGCGATAAGACAACTCATTCGGAAATTAAAGAATCGGTAGCTCCAGAAATAGAGAAGTTACATAAATTAAACATCATAGTACTTTGGCACGTTTGACTAGGACATATGTCAGCAAAATACATGTTTAAATTCAAAGATTTATATCCTGAAATTAAGGATTTCGAGAGTTCAGATTTTGACAAAACAATAAAGGAACGTGATATTCGTTTCAAAGCAAAAATGAATAAATGGCCATTCACTAAAGTTAGAAGTAGAGAAACGGCTCCATTAATTAGACTTCATGCAGACGTTATGGGTTATATTACACCAGTAACTTATCCAGAACAATATCGGTTCATTGTAGTATTTATAGACAGCTACTCGCGTTATGCAGTGGCATATCCGATTAGACATAAGAGCGATGTACCAGTTAAGTTAAAAGAATGTATTGTATCTGTTAGGAATTTAGTAGGAAAAGATATAAAATTCAGTTACTTGAGTTGCGATCAGGAAACTGAGTTCACAGGCAAGGAAACAAAGAAAGTGTTAGCCGAATTTGGCGCAGAATTGCAGACTGTATGCCCAGGTACTCCACAGCATAATGGAGTAGTCGAACGTTTTAACCAAACGATTGAAAAGAAAATTAGAGCCTTGCTTTTGAACTCAGGATTACCACTAAGTATGTGGGACATAGCGTTGGGAGTGGCAGTATACCTGTACAACAGAAGCCTTCATAAAACTCTAGATATGAAGGCACCCCTCAGCTTACTGGCTCCTGGTGCTAGGTTCAACGTAAATCAGTTAAAACGTTTTGGATGCTTGACTTATGCTAAAGTATTTGACAGTAGAGCAATTAAAATCTTTTTAGTTGGATACATGCCAACTGGATATATTGTGTTTGATCCTGAAACGAAGAAGTTGATCGAAAGTAGAGAAGTTCGGTTTGTAGAAAGAATCACGTATGGGGATTTGTTCAAAGATAAAGTCATTGATAAATTCACTATTAATAAATTAAATTCAGAATTACCGACATAGAAACTGAGGGAGCATGTCAAGCACCTGAAACCAAACGCAAACCGGGTAGACCTAGGAAAAATCAACAAAATGATCAAATTGTATTGTTTACTCTAGGGGATAAAGATTATACGCAAGAATGTGACACGAGTTATCATGCATTACTGGAAACGATAACGGGTGATCCCAAAAATTATCGTGAGGCAGTTAGTAGGCCGGATAGTATTGAATGGTTAGACGCAATAAACGCGGAACTGGAAGCAATGGAAGTTAACAAAGTATATGAGATTGTAGACAGACCGAAAACGAGTAAAAGAAATTACAAACCTAATATATTAGACACACGGTGGATTTTTAAAACTAAATTAGACTCGGACAATAAACCAATCAAGAAAGCGAGATTGGTGGCAAGAGGATTCAAAGACTCGAACTTCTATGATCTGCGAGAGACATACGCTCCGGTGACGCGACTTCCTCTAATCAGAGTCATATTAGCATTTGTTAATAAATATCAATTGTCAATGTATTAGTTAGATGTAAAAACCGCCTTTCTGAATAGTAGAGAGTTCAGGAAGAAATCTACATTGAGATCCCGGAAGGTATGCCTTTTACTAAAACAGAAAGATTAACTAAAGTTTGCAGATTATTAAAATCACTGTATGGTTTAAAAACCAGTCCGAAGCGTTGGAACGAATTGTTTACAGAGAAAATGATAGAATTAGGCTTTACCGTTAGTACTGTCGATCCGTGTCGTGTCTATTATTCTATGTTAAAAATGATGTAATTGTTACAGCAATATTATATGTAGATGATTTATTAATTGCCGGGAATAATGAGCAACTACTTAAAGAATTCATAGAGAAACTAAAATCTATATTCAGAATGAAGGACCTGGGTGAGCCCAAAGAATATTTAGGAATAACTATAGGTAGGGACAAAGAAAAACAGATTTTAACACTGAATCAAACCAAATTCATAAATAAAATGATAGAAAAATTCGGATATCGCGATGCTCGTCCGCAAAAATGTCCGATGATAAATTCTCATGTAATAAGCCGAGAACGCAAAGTTAGAGAGGGCGAATCACAGAATGATTTAGTGAAAGATCCGACTCGCTATCGAGAAATAGTTGGATCATTATTGTATTTGACAAATTCAACTAGACCAGATCTCACGTATGCAATTAACGTGCTGAGTAGACATCAACTAAATCCAACAGAAATAGAATGGAAGATGGTTGATCGAGTATTTAAATATCTGATATATTCGAAAAATCTGACATTAACTTATCGAGGAAAAAAGGAAGGGATAGACGCGTACTCAGACTCGAGCATAGCTGATTGTAAAAATTTAATCACAACATGTGGTTATCTAGTCAGACTGTTTGGAGACACAGTGGCTTGGCGAGCACGTAAACAGCACTATGTCTCTCTATCTACGTGTGAGGCAGAGTACATAGCAATGAGCGAGGCATGTCGTGAGATGGTTGCACTTAGTCAGACGTTAAAAGAATTTACTCAGATGAAATTGTATCCTATGATTTTAAGATGCGATAGTAGAGCAGCAATTGCAAGTACTAAAATTGATGGACGTACTGCTCTGAGACATATGACTGAAATCAAAGCACACTACGTGAAGGAGTGCGCAGACAGAAAACTAATGAAGATAGAATGGGTTGAATCAAAAGAACAATTAGCAGACATTTTCACCAAAACTTTAGCATATAAGTTACATGAAAAATTAACATATAATATATTTTCGGTAACTAACATTTGATTTCTTGTTTCAGACAAAGAAGTTTTTGGATTCACTGTTGAATATCCACCAAAATCAATCTATAGACCACCTGTGGAACAAGAACCAGTTCGTAGAATGTCAAATGAAGAAAACTGGGATGAATAAGATTAAGTTTAGATATAGATATCAAAATGAGTTTATTAGTCAGTAAGATAATTGGTTGAAATCAGTTCCTATTAAAACCTAAATATATATTTTTATATGGAATAGTAATTACTTAAAGGTAGTCGTGAGGGAGTGTTGGTATAGTCAGTTGCCTATAGGCGTCTACCTATAAGTAATGCGTGCGAGAGTGGGGGAAGCCCTTCGCGCCGGACTGCGGCGCTGCACGGCTCATTAGCTGTACGCCTTTTCTACAGTGTAGACGGTTTTTCAGACGCTTAAATAAATTCGCTCGTTAAACAAAATCCAGTGCTTTTATTTCTTGCTCACCTCATTCCCAACAAAAAGTGATTTTTTAGATAGGGCGTGGAATAAAAACTATTTTGTCCAACTTTTTGGGCAATTTTGGGCAGCGAGTACCTGCGCACCTCACACGACCGAAACTCTCTCTCTATCTGTATTTTAAGGTAATTCATCAACCCAATTGTAATGAAGCATAAATAAATATCTAATCTTTTTCGAGAATACCGCAATAAAAAAAATATGACTTATTTTCCTTATTTGACGTAAAATACCGAAAATAAATTCAAACGAGAATTCTCAGAAATGTTAAACAATTATTGTACTAAAGGCAACATTAACAAATAAACAGACATTTCTAATTTAAAATTATGCTTCAAAAAGACCATTAATGTTTTGAATGGAAAGAAATGTAAGTATATACAGAGGGTACGTAAAAAAGTAAATACCCGTAACGTACATTGCTAGGAAGTTTAAATGGCTTTATACTAACGTCCAATGTCCCCACCACTATGCTCTAAGTTACCGATGTACATGACAATATAAATACTGTGCGTGACGCACTTTGGCGATTTAAATTTTCCGAGAACTCGACGACGAGACACAGTATTATGTCTCAAAATTTTTTATTTAAATTCTGACATGGTTTTCGAAACCTAATTGTACCAATTTATTAGGTAAGTTCTGAAGTTCGTTAAAAATAGTTGTGAAGTGCAATCAAAATTGTTTGTAATGTAATTTATTTTCGATTGTACAGCTTTGAAAAGGAACATAGGACATGTGTTCGAAACGTCGGCTAAAATAAAAATATTAGTCCAAGGAGGTCAAGTGTTTTAGGAGTCTTTTTACCCTTTCCTCAACAATTCTAAACTATAGACAATAATTTCAATATTGCAACAATTATTATTTACAAAATTTGAATACTTCTTTTTTATCTCCTGCGCGCATTTTATGCCTTTTCGTCTCAATTTGCGCCGGTAGAGGAAAGGGGAATGCAGGGAAACAAAGGTTACTCCACCCTGGAATATTCGTCGCATTCGTCACATACGTCTCGTTTTCATCGCCCTCACTTCGTCGGCCGTTATGTGAAGGACCCTTTCGGATGTATCGGGAACGGCTGCCTCGCAGGTATCGGTGGCTCTCTGGACGATGCGGCGGACCGTTAGTCTCGTTTTAACCTGATGTTCGGCCCGGACCATCGCTCGTTGTTTCTCCGACAAATTTCGCCAATGCCAGGTGCATTCATCTCAAACGGCCGCCTGAACCGAAGAGAGCGAGCGTCGTTGTTCCTACTTAATATTTGTCATTTTTACAGTTTCGTCAAAATAATTAAAAATGTTCAAATAATAAAATTATTGTTTGGATCACCAGATCATTTTCAAAGGTCAATGTCTTCTGACAGATAACTCAGGGTTTATTACAGATTACGGTCCATGGTACTACTATAACTACTTATAAACAATAGCTGAATTATTGCTATTACATTGCATACTTATTTCTTAAGTTAATTTAAAAAGAATAATTGTAATATTTTACCTGAAAATCCGTAACGGCAAGTTGACTTAAACCATCCACGTAAGGTCCAAATACATTGTGTTCTCTAACTTTTAAAGATTGTTTATTTGTTTTAGGATCGAGAAGGTCACGCACTTTTTCATTGTAGATTTCCATGTAGGATACTTCCACCTTATACGTAAGTTCTGAACTCTGTTGTTTTGCAATTTTGTCAAAAAGATCATCACATAATCGGGGAATGATTCCCAAGTTTTCTCCACTTCCCATCATTGTATATGATTTACCGGAACCTGAAGTTATTAGTAAAGTTTATTATAACATAACCATTTTTCAAAAGAAAATAAAGATAATTTGCATTTCGCTATTGATAAAGAGTTTGATAATGCGAAGAAAGGTCATGTAAAATTATGCGGTATTAAATCCATCAGTCGAAGAAAGTAAAATAATTTTTTCTCTTGAGGCCGTGAAATGAAGTTACGGGTCCCATGAAGAGGCCGCAAAATGCTAAATTTAAGGCCAGGCCCAGAAATAATCTTCTTACTTTACTCTATTGTTAAGTTTAATTTCGCGGCCTTCGGAAAAAATAGTATACGGGTGCTTGTCAAAAAAATTGAATATTTATTAACAGCTTTTTGAAGAGGCCTGAGTTAAGGCCTCCAGGGGTACTCGGACTTACCCTACCAACCGAGAAAATTAAGTATTTTCTCCAAGATCCAACCCCGTTACATAATTTAAAAAGTAATAAAGACAGTTTTGACACAGAATACAAGTAGAGGAAGTCTTTCAGAATCTGGGGTCAAAAATAGGGGTTTCTATTTAAAAAACATAAGTTGTCCTTCAAATGACCTTTAAAATTGTGTTCAATATCAAATTCGTTGGTACCATTAGGTGGGCCCCTCTGAACCCTACAACTTTTGTAAGAACCATATTTTTTTATCCATTATTTTGAAAGATATTTGAGTGAACTAATTAAAATGGACCACCCCACGGTATAAACGATAAACACTAACAATAAGATTCGTGTTTTGCGGACAACGTAAATTGTTTTTTATGTAAGGGTCTAAATTCACGGCCTTATATAAAGAACTACTTAATCATTTTTTTTAAGTAGACCAGTATTAATTATTACATCTCCAATGTTTTTCAAGATTTTTCAACATTAAAACGACGAAGAAAAAGACGAAAAAAACGCTGCCGACTGCACTGGCACAATGCTTTCTCATAGAGATGTCTGCATCTCCAGTTAAATTGAGAATTATCCATCGTTTCGTTCAGAAGTTATGAAAATTCAAAAATTTTCCAAATTCAAAAAATACAG
>JAWWEP010060364.1:0-10047 GCA_035582995.1 Sycophila quercilanae | reverse complement strand
TCTTAACGATACTTCTGTTCAATCAAAATTGACGCTGTTAAAATAACAATTTTTTCTGTTGGAAGTATTTAACAGCGAGAATCGTTGTTCCAACTAAATTTTTTTCTCAGTGTACGATAATATAAATGGCTAATTATACATACATTATTACGCGTTGATGTCTACATCTGCACTTCCAATAAGGGGCATTCATAAAATTTTCATTACTATAGTACTATTAAAAATCTTTAAAAAAAAATTATTATTTTAAAATATAAAATCAATTTTACCATAGCATAGTCAAAAAGCGCTTTTATACGAAATCAATCCGCGCGTAGCACCTACTATTCAACAAAGCTCCTCAGCTAACAGCTGAATTATACAATATAAACGCAAGATTAACTCCCAGCAATAGGTACCAAAGACTTGCATACACGAAAGCACCCCACAATCGTCGAGAGAGAGAGAGAAAGAAAAAAAATCAACAGTAGCGCTAACAATCCCCGAACAAGACGTCTGTTCCGCGAACAACGGGCCAAAGGCAACGAGAAAGAGAAAGAGCGAGAGCCCCGTCCGCTTAACGGACGGCGCGTTTCGCAGTCCTTTAACTTTCGATCGGTCGTTACTCCAAGCCCCGGGCACGACAATCGCCGCCCCGAGCCCCGCGTCCATTCAGGCCGCGAGGCCAGAAGGAGGAGGTGGAGTGAGGCCGAGTACGGCCACTTCACCGAGCGAATTCGCCTCAATCAACGGTCATTTACGCGGGCATTAAGCCACCTCCCCCCTCCCCTCCCCCTCCTCTTCATAATTTCGAAGTTGCTCGCGATATTCAGGAGAGGCCCATTATGTGCGCCGATCTCTCCGATCGATGGCCGCGTCGGCACTCGGTGCTTTGCCTCCTTCCACGCGCGATCGGGGAAAATAATGGTAGTTCGCAGGGGTCGCTTACTTTTCGCGCAGACGTTGAAAGGTACGCGTATAGGGGCAGATCCGCGGGCTCCGATTTCTCCGCGTTTTCGATCTCGAGGATTCGGTCGATTGTTGGGTCCTCACAATGGGAGAAAACGAACGGGTTTCGCGCGATTCTGAATAAGCCTTTGCCGGCGGTGGTGTGCGTGTAAGTGATGCACATCACGCCGAGCAATCTTCATCCTTCTTGCTCGAGTGGCATTTCTTGGGACAATGAGCCGCTGCGCCAAGTTTTTGATGTAGGTTGCAAGAGGCGAAGGGATTTTTTTTTGTGTACTCGAATAAAAAATGCATGGCGTACTTCAAATTACCGTAAATTTTAATCAGGAGGTAGAATAAAAATGAATCAGGAGGTAGAGTATAGATAAATAAAGGGTAATAAATCGAGAGACATTGCAACGATTTGCCATCCTTTTTATTGGTTTATTTTTTCTGCTTCTCATTATTTAAAAAAAAGTTCCACAGTATAATTTATTAAAAGTAAATTTCTTTATTTTTCTTTAAAAAAAATTAAAAATTTATTTCCTTGTTTCTGTAAGTTTTCTTGTTGTTGATTTTATCAGGAACCCTAGAAACAAGATTTATAAAAACATTGATAACGTAACTCGCAATTATTACAAATTTTTCTTGAAATCCGAAGGAAAAAGTAGACGAGACATTCAAATAAATAAATCTTCAATGAAAACTAGTTAAAGTTTTATTCATCCATCAATTCTACGATAGTTCAACAATCTTCTTAATTCTCTACAAGAAAAGAAGTCAGCAAAAATTCACGTAGAAATGAATTTCTAAAAGTAACGCTAAAAATCTCGATTCAGAACACAAAACAAAAATTGAATAACATTTAAAAAGAGACTTAATTCAATCAGCCACAAAGCGACATCGCACACGAAGTACACCTTACTTTCCTGAAGATGAATCGAAGTAAAGATAGATAAAGCCATTTTTCCTCGCACACCATTGTACAAGCCCCGGCAGTCTCTGCAAAGCAGCAGGCAAAGCTTGAATAACCCCAGCGTTCGTGCATAGCTGGCGCAGGCTCATTGATTCCATTAGCGTCCTCTTAGCGTCCGCGGCAATTAATAAACTTAACTTTTCAAGGCCGCGCATACACAACACTTGCCCCCAGTAAATCAGGGATTAACAGGCTCTCCCGTGCACAAAACGGCCCTCGCGCTATGAAACTCTCTCTCTCTCTCTCTCTCTCTCTCCCGGGTCGGGCATTCAACGTCCTCGGCACTTGTAGCCCGTCTAAGGGAGGAGGAGGAAAGGCCAGGACACGACGTCTGCAGGGAGTTTAACGCCGCGGCGGGGCGCGACAATGGCCGGCTCTGTACGCGCGGACACTGCGGCCATTGTGGCCAATTGCGCCCCGGGCCCGGCCTATGAATATACATGCGCGATGCATCAAAGAGTTGAGACTGGCCCTGGAGAGGAATGGGCCGGACCACACACGCGCGCCTCTGCGCTCGATTGTCCCGCCCGGGTGGAGTGAGAGGAGAGGCCGGCGAAGGCTGGCTGGGTGTATGGGATGCTGGTGCCGCGATTCCGACTGTTTCGTCGTGTGTGTACTGTTGCCGCGGCGGGGCTATAACGGTCCACGGCTTTCTTTCGATCAATCGCTGTGGAGAGCGATCGCTCGACGCCGGGCCTTGAAAGGAAGAGTTTTGACGTTTCCGCTTTTCATTAACGACCCGTCACTGTGACTAGCTGTTACTCTTCTTCACCGAACATGTGGCTGTTACTTATTGTTGCTAATTAATTTTTATTTGTTGCACAATTTTATAGTGTGGAGAACTTTTGGTTGCTGTCCGTTTAAAAAACCTATTATTTTTTTTTTTCACCCTTTGAGGGATGAATTGGGTTAAAATAAATTTGCATTTAGACCCTTTAATAGACAACCTTATAATTGTGAAAGTTAGATAAAAACGTAAAAACGCGTTTAAAATCATAGCTGATCTCTTATAGGAAAAATAAATTATGGAGTGTTGTAATTATTTCTTATAGAGTATGAGTGTATTCATCTTTTAGATATACGGATTTTAGTTTCGTTCTAATTCTAATGTAGTCACAGTATTGCATAAAAGTTCTTCAATTAAAAATACTTTAATTTTGTAACATTAATAAATTAAGATTATTTTTATCTATAATTTTCTCGGATTAAAAGAGCAAAATATTTGGAACACAAAATCTGTTCATTAAGTCATCAAAAACATCATACCTGTCGTTTTTAAATATTAATTTATTTAAATACACTTTATCATAAAAATGTCAATATGTCACTCTTTCTGACAGACTACTAACTATATATAACTTTCGAATACCACTTGTGCCCCACTTACAAAAAAATATTTAATTCGTATGTAATAAGCAATTACGTGTAATACGATCATTATATACATGTAATATAATATTTTTGTGATCGAATAAATGTCATTTTGATTATATTTGAAAAATACATCAACCTGTAAGCAAATTAACTTACACTCAAAGAGAACATTAGTTCCACTTTCTCATCTCGTCCGAGAGGCTTAACACATTACGCTTATAATATTAAGAAAAATGAAGTGAAAAGTGAGGCACGAATACATAATCGAGCTCATTCTCCTCCGCTTAAGCCCATAAGGTATCCCATCCAGCACAGCTCAATTCACCGAAAAACATTGCGTCGCCGAAACAAACGTATATAGAATAGAAAAAAGGCCGTCCGTTACGTTTCGACCTTCCACGTATAATAAACACGTGCGGGGCTGACGAACGCCCACACCTCGAGTGTTACTTTAATTGACAGGGCTTGATTCTTCTCCAGTTTTTTTGGCCGGCGCGGGACGCCCACTACGGGATTAAGAGGAAACTTCGCCTCCCGCGCCCGAGGGATCGAAGGCTTCGCGGCATTCCTCGGATTCCTCGTCTCTGAAACACCTTTCGCTAAACGCTTCCCCTTTCATCTTTTTTTTTCATCTATATACCGCTCACCCATTCGTAGCTTCTATTGTGCTGGTTTAATTGATATTCGATAATTAAAAATCTTCAAGTCATGTAGTAAATCAAAATTATTTCGATAGTTTTATTTTCAGTTTAGTGTTGAAAACTTGTTATTGTTTGTTAGTAAATAAGTAATTGCAATCAATGTTTATTAAGATTTTAGTTCAATTAGTTTATACAAAATTTATATACACGGTATATTAGAACTTGATTGGTTCTGATAAAATAATTAATTTTATTAATAGAATATATACTGTTTGATATAATTGATTTTTTTGACTTAACTCTTTCTGAGAATGTTTTCAGTCAAAATATATTGTCTAATATTCTTGTGCAATCCTTAATAGGTGTTGTTGTTGAAGACAGTCGTTTCAAAGTTTCTCTAATACCCCGAAATAACGGCACCCAAAAAAATTATAATTTACTGTCGGGTCACAAAGAGTACGAAAAAAATTTACCCTTGAAATGGCAGGTATAAATTAGAGAGAAAGCAAAAATCCATAAAAATAAAGTAGTTATGTAATAGGTCAAAGGAGCTTCTCGAAGAAAGATAATCCTTTAAGTACTTTAAGTATCTATATATATAAAAAAAAACAATAAAAATAATTTCAATAACCTTCGACTGATTTTTTTATAAGAATCGTTTGATCAAAGTAAATGAAAGTATATACATTATTTATGTTAAATTAACTTTCATTCATATTCTAACTGTGCATTCAACAGTTAAAAAAACTCCAAAAAAATTCTTGTAAACTGAACTAACTGTTCGCTTGCCTCGATGAAACATCTATTTATTTTTTCAAATAAAGCAATACATACATCATATACGAAATACTTTCTTTTATCGTATGTTAAATTATAATTATCGACAGACTTACGGCAGTTTTAGATTTATTTTTTCTATTTAGACATTTTAATTTATTTCACTCAATTCACGGGATTTTGTTCCTCTTTAAAATATTTATTATAAATATCCACGTAGATAATGATTATCAAAGCACATTATTTTTAGAATAGTAACGATCTTTTATTTTAGCAAAAAATAAGTTATTACTTTTTTTACATTATGTTAATATTCAGAATAAGAAAGTCATCCTAAAGTCGCTTAAATTCATTATCAACAATTAATCGAACAAATTAACAAATCGAGCATGACCGAATACAGAGCGTCATAAAACATAACGTCCTCTAATCTCTATCGGCCAACAATAACAAGCTCGATTAGCCTTCCTAACGTCCAGTAAAAGAATCCTCCTCGCCTTCTCGCTTGCGTTCATCCTTCAGAGTCATAAAAAGAATGAAAAAAGGAGCGGGCTGAAAAAGAAAAGCCGTTCGCCAAGGGTAGGGATGAAGGCACCAGGCTGTCTACGGCCGCAGAAGAATGGAATGCCTGGTATCCGGGCGCGCGACCGAGAGATGACGAGGAGGCTTTTCGGGAGTGCAGCCCACGAGAAACCCGTCCAACTGCATGTTACGCGCGCCCGCCGACGTCGGAATGCCTGTGGGCGCGCGCGAGCCCGGCATCGCCGACCAAATTCTTCCACGCGTTATCACGGAGAACCTCTTCTCTCGCGGTTCTTCTATTTGAACCATTTTTGCTCGCTGTTGATAAGTACTGTACATTTCTCTCCTAAAGAAATGATGTGCCTCGAAGTGAGAACAGCTACTTTTAATTTTTTGGTTTTATGGTATCCACGTGGTTAGGCGAATATCTCTGTTTAATATGAGACTGATCCAGACACAGGATAGTGTAGAGATGAGAAAGAAAGAAACTTATAAGCAACGTATAAGTTAAACATTAGCATAGTAACCAGTATTTATTAAAATATTTATACTAAAATTTGATATAAGAGCTGCATTAATTTGTTTTTGTTGTTCAAGTTTATTTTCGTTTTCATCAACATTTTTCCCTGCGCAACTAATTTTCTTTATCAAAAGTACTTACAGGTTTAATTGTTTGATTTGTGATAATAACAATATTAATATTTTTTAAGAATAATATTGAAAGTGTATTTTTAAAATGCAATGTCCTCTATATCGACATAATTTTCATTTTGTCTTGATCGAAATAGAATTTTTTTTAATATATTTTACAAGCAAATACGTTTGACTTAATCACGTTAATTAACTCAAGTAAATAAATGGCAAATAGAAGTGTTCAACGACGTTTTCTTCAAGGTAAAGGCCAAAACTTACGTAATTTTTTATTTATTTTTTTTAATTATTATTATTATTTTTTTTAACTTACGTAATTAAAATCGCGATTATTAATTTATTCTGTGTCAGTACCGTCGAAGACACCAACGGTTTCACTTCGCGCTCTGGGTTCCATTGTTGTGTCTTTTTTTAATTGTGAGTGTAAATATGACAATATGAAAACATCTACTGTGAAAAACCCACATCCGCTGTTAACTGCAAATTTTTTTAGCAAATTTTTTTTCTAGTAAGTGGGCTAATTCAAATGGATTTAATCATTACGCAATTATGAAGTATATATCTACGTAATTTTTTAATTTCAGCTGGTTATTGCCACTGCTATCGTATGGTAAAGAAAATAAAATCGAAACAAAAGATTTATATGAGGTTTTACCAGAACTGCAAAGTAAAACTCTTGCGGATACATTGGAGCTGTACACATTCATAACTATTAATTAAAAATAATTATCCTTAAGAAATAAATATTTTATAAATTAATTAAATGCGTATTTTCAATTTAGCAATTGGAACAACGAAGTCACATACGCTAACAAAAAAAATAAGAAGCCAAGTTTGATCAAAGTTTTACTTAAAACTTACAAGTGGATTGTTATTAAGGGTGGAATCTTCATTTTGGTAAATATTCTCGCAAAGTAAGTTAAAGTAAATAAAAAATATTTTAGTTTCTTTATTTGTATCAACAATTCAGATAACATATGAACGTTTTTTATCTACAGAATTATACAACCAATAACCTTGGGAATGCTAATACTACACTTTACTGAAAACAAGCATTCAAACACATACATTGAAATTGCATATACATCTGGGATTGTAATTGCTATCGTCATAGACATAATCTTTCTGCAGCTAGGTATCCGTGTTATGACTATTTGCTCATTGTGTATTAAAATTTCCTGCTCTTCACTAATATATAGAAAAGTGAGTAATTGCGTTTCTAAAAGATCTACAAATTTATTGAGAAATTGAATATTTTGTTCACAGATTGTTAAGCTACCAAATCAAACCATTCAAACACTAACGAGAGGAAAATTAATTAACATGCTGTCAAATGATATGAGTAAATTCGATCTTACTATGATGTTTTTTCATTTTATATGGGCTGGAATAATTCAAACCCTCATAGTTTATTACATACTATGGCACAATGTAGGCGTATACGCTGCATCAGTTTGCGTTGGCTCTCTAGTGCTTGTATCAATTTTAACAAAAGGTGATTATCTTTTAATTTATTAATAACTAGTACATAATTAATTATTTTTAACAGAACATTAACAATTTATTTTTCTTTTAGTGTTCATAGGAAAAGTTATAGTAAACTTGCGTCAGCTGAATAATTTAAAGACCGACGAAAAAATCTCACTGCTGACGGAAGTCGTAAAAGGGATTAAAATCATAAAAATGTACGCCTGGGACAAACCCTTCGAACAATTTGTAAATCAGACTAGAAAGTTGGTATTACTTGAATTATTTCCTAATAGTCAAAGTTAAATAAAAAAAATAATAAAAATTTTATTGCAGACACGAAATTGGCATAATGAAGAAGTCTATACACATACGAAACATGTTATGGGATTTACGTGTATTTATGCAACGGGCTATATTATTCATCACACTTTTTATTTACGTTTATAACGGCGATAATATAACCACTTACGTAATGTTTACAATTATGACATATATTAATATACTAAATTTAACTTGGAATATATTCACAGTACGTGTGTTTGAATTAGGTGCAGAATTTATGGTTTCAATCAAGAGAATCCAGGTAAAATGTTTTAATTGTACACACTGTTATAATCGAAAATTTGTTTATTGTTTCAATTAAAATAGATTTTTATCGTACAATGACGTTTTTTGTTGCAGAACTTTTTACTCCTTCAAGAGCTTGCACCTATTTCCGTGGTTACCGAAATTAACGATGATTCGATTATTTCTATTTCTGATGTAAATGTTTCATGGACACATAATTTAAATGACAAATGCTTAAGTAATATTAATCTATCAATGACACGTAAGCGATTGTATACTATAATAGGTCCAGTCGGTGCTGGCAAGGTAGGCGCAAATATAATTTAACATAATTTTAATTAATATTTTAATAATTCCATAATTATTTTTGCAGAGTTCCTTCATTAAGCTACTACTGGGTGAAGTAAAACCAATGACAGTCAGAATGAAAATTCACGGTCACATTGCATACGTTAGCCAGGAACCTTGGCTCTTTTCTAATACGATAAAATCGAACATTCTATTTGGCGATCCGTATAACGACGAAACAAAGTACAGGAAAGTCATAGAAGTTTGCTCTCTATTGGATGATTTTGCCCAATTTCCTGATGGTGATGAAACTGTCATTGGCGATCGAGGAGCTAGTTTGAGTGGAGGTCAATGTACTAGAATTGATTTGGCTAGGTAATGATTTTATATCATTGAATTTTATCCTTTTGAATTTTTTTCTAATAATATTTTAACGTATTATAGAGCAGTATACAAAAATGCAGATGTCTATATTTTTGATGACCCTCTCTCTGCAGTTGATTACAAAGTTGGTAAAAACATATTTAATAACTGCATTAATGATTATTTAAAAGAAAAAACACGTATACTGATAACCCACCAATTGCAAAACTTAAAAGAAGCTGATGAAATAATTGTTTTAAATAAAGTAAGATATAAAAATAGAATATACAATTAAACAATTTAAAACTATTATGTTAACAATATCTGTGTGCGTGATTTTCAGGGGCACATTGAATTTTATGGAGACTTTGAAAAATTAGTCCAAACAAAGAAGTTTTCTCAGTATTTGGATTCTGATACTTCCGATACACTTACACACAATTCTGAAACTTTTGCACATGCTGACATATCAACTAAACTAGACATTGATGATGAGCATGCTAATGGTATTAGTGATGGAGGTCGAGGGAATGAATTTCATAAAGTAATTGAAAATAAAGAAAAAGTACATTTAAAAAAGACAACAAAGACTACCGAAGTACAAAATGAATTAAAAATAGATAAGTTTCCGAAAAAGGAACCCATGTATACTGTGCTTTTACATTATTTACGATCAGGAAATGGAATTTGCTTTATGATTACGAGAATATTGATTAGTTTAGTTGCCCAGTTGTTTTTTAGCGCAAGTGATTATTGGATGGCATTTTGGTAAGCTATTCCAAATTCTTCTAATTTATTTTATCGAATGATTGACGTCATTACGTAATGTTGCAATAATTTATTGCAGGGCTCAAAGGCAGAAAGTGCGAGATCAGAATGTACATTTAAGTGATTCTCAAATGTTTGAAGCATACGAGTACATCTTTGTATACGGAGGGTTAATTGCAGCAGGATTGATTTCTGCTTTAATAAAAACTGAATTTCTAAATAAAATATTTGTAAATTCCAGTATAAAAGTTCATACTGATATGGTTTCTAGTTTATTCGGGACCAATATACAGTTTTTCAACAAAAACAATCCAGGTAACTGGTGATTAAAATGATATAATGACAATTTTAATGAGTTTTAGCAATTAAAATACAATTTGCAGGTGAAATACTGAATAGATTTTCAAAAGACATTGGTATAGTAGACGATATGATACCTATATCAATAGCAGAGTGCATTTGTCATTTTTCCACTTTGCTAAGAGTTATATTCATAGTAATAATCATTAACCAGTGGCTATGTATACTCTTTATAGTGTTTTTATTTCTCTGCATGAAATTAAGATATATATTTCTGAAATCTATTCAAAACCTTCAAAGGGTAGAGGGAAATGGTAAACTTATGTTTATTCATTATTATTTATTCCTTAAGGGGGGTTTATACCTAAAAATTTTTTTTTGAAAAAAAATTTGAAAATTAAAAATTATAATAAAATTTATATT